>MU224933.1:174269-196108 GCA_018584345.1 Thuja plicata
TTGGAATAACCCTCTTGATTATGATCTTCCTAATGAAAATGATTATGATGCACTACAATTTGATGATCCTTTCTCTTATGTTGATGATATTCTTGAACAAGAAGAGGAAATTATCTCTAACTTTCTTGATATTACTTTGCAAGATATGTTTACTCAAGATGAAAATCATGATGATAGTACTAATCCTATGTTTTTTGTGGAAGATAATGATAATAATGGTAATTCTTATACTAGCTCTACTTCTCTTGATTTTACTTATTATGATAAATACATTACGGATTTGTTTTATGCAACTAAAGATTGCATTTCTGATTCTATGACTGATGATTCATAATATGATTTTACTGATGCTTATCTTGAACGTTCATATTATGATACAGATTTGTCTTATGCAACTGAAGATTGTATTTCTGATTCTATAATTGATGATTCACAATATTATTTTCCTTTCCAAAGTGTTACTGATTCAGCAATAGGAGATCCCATTGATGGGAGCTCTACTAGTGGTTCTTGCCTTATTACAGGCTCAGGTGTTGATCATGCTCCACCTCTATTTCCTATTGCAAATGAACATACAAAATACATAAATGTGTCTCAAGAATCTCAATGGTCACTTGAATATTTGGGCTCCCCTCCACAAGCAATTACATCTTTGTATTGTCAAAGTGTTATCCACTTAGCAAACATTCCTATGTACCATTCAAGCTCCACCGATCTAGTTGAAGAAATATATGATGATCAAGCTATCAACAATCTATTGAAGACTCTTTCAAAAGAAACATCTCAAAATCATTGTAAATATTTGGGTGTCATACCTATTGATCTCATCTCCCCTTGAAGTAAATATTAAAGGGGGATGTTAGAATTAATCTTTCCTTGGTAACTATGTAATTAAAAGATATACCAAGGACATGTCATATTATTTTTAATTCCTTTATTAAGGAATTTAGATATTCCTCCTTAAGAGGATTCCTACACATGGCACACACCAAATGTGAATGTAACACACATAGACTATGGGAGTTACATGCAAACTCCTCGACTCATCTCTACATAAGAGATGGTTCTCACACACTTCATAGGGTTCTAGGGTTCTCATTAGGGTTCTAAGTTGGATTTCTTCTCTCTTCTCTCACTCTCATTCTTGCAATATTGTAATGAGCTTATTGCTCTCATTCTTTAGGCTTTGAGCCATATTCATATTGTTTACAAGGAGTTTTTCTTGTTTTACCCCTTTCAAATCCTTGTGTTCTTGCTTTGGTTCTTGGAGCATTTTGGTATACTTGTGGTTGATCTATTTTTGGAAAATTTATCTCTCTCTCTCTGCATTTGGTAAATCTTTTTCATTGCATACTCTCTTGGATTCTTTCCCTATCTTTTTCATTTTACTCTTTATTTCTAACAATACCATATCACCTGATCTAGGTCATCTAACATGCGCTTCAAGAAATCTAACTTTCCTAGATGAGGCTGGACAATCACTCCCTTGTATAAAAATCCATATCGCCAATGAGGATCATGAACTCGCCTAGCAATCATTCTGGTAATAGGAATGTGCTCTCATGTCCAGATCTAGAGTAACATTGCAGCTACAGAAAGCGTTGCACCATGTTTGTATACCACATCATTTAACTCATGGTATAACTGAGCTAGAATGTATGATCCCCAATCAAATTATCTTGTTTCTACAATCATATCCTTAAGTATCCAACCACATATAGCAATGAAGCCATGTCCTTGTCGATCAAGTAGCATAAATCCACTAATCAGTGATCCAAGTACTACTGGAAGTCATGGAAAGAAAATGAACTGAGCCCAGAGAATGCTATATTTCCGGTCATACAATCCACAAATACTCGTGTGCATGCCTCTCCATCATAGCCCTGATCATAGTAAAATCGATCTCCTCAAGTCAGAATCTTGAATAACTTATACACATCCTAGAGTGTGATCGTCATCTCTCCCAATGGAAAATGAAAGGTATTATGGTTAGAGTGTCATCGCTCTACCATAGCTATGAAAATTACCCGGTGTTGGTTTCTTTTTATGTTGCAATACAAAAACTACAACCTCTTCCCTTTTTGACTATTTTTATAAAGGAGCCACCTCCAAATATTTGTTCATGTAAGAAAAGGATCAACTAACAAGCACTTTCTTAATACTTCTACTATTTAGGTCCTGCTACACCAAGGGGGGGTATCCTGTTATACCTATTGATATATCCTATCTGGTACTATCAAGCAATAATCTCACAATGACTCAACATGACTAGGAGATACTAGATAATTGGATAATTATTCATTGAACATCAACCTTGAAATGGAGCATGAGATAGAAATTGTAACAAACTTACACAAATGTATATTTAATGGATTTTAAATGTTTGCTTATAGGAAAACACGGTCAACATGCAACTAGATATGCAATAAAACAAAACTTATAATCTTCAGATCAATGATTTATCCATTGGGCTATATTCTGACTCAGATACAATATACTAAAATTAATGTTCACCAAAGATTTCAAATCATAATACAACCATCCCAAAACCCCTACTACTAATAGAATCCTATCATGTTTTAGATGAATCTATGCATAAATCAAAGCCTAATTTAATCTGATCCTAGATCAGAACTCTGAAATAAGTACATAAACATAGAGAAAAGTATGGTAATGAATCACAAAATTCATAACGCATATGACACATAAAATGGAGAGATTGGAATCTGGCTCTTTGTATTAAATTCAAAAATTATTATTTCAATCTATAAAAGTACTCAGAGATAACCTCCTTAATAACCTGCAAAAGATCTCTCAACTTTATTTCTAATTTCTTACACTATCTAGTACAAATTATGCTATCTTTCCCCTCTTGACTGAAAACTTTACAAATGGTTTACAATACAAATTTTCCAGCCCTTTTCAATGATCTTGGGAATCCTTTTATAGATTAGGATTGCAAAAATCTTTGGATCATTTGGAATAAGGAAAAACTTAATGACTCACTAAAAAGACAAAATAGCTAATGGAGTGATAACCACTCTTGTTACAATAGATAGTTGACAAATTTTGTCTTTTGACCTCTTTGTACTTTCAATTGCTTCAAAGTTGTTTGGTGTGAGCCATCTAGAGTCTATTGTCTTTGATGTTGGTGATGTAGGATCTTCACTTTCAATTGTATCAACCAATCTATTGGGCTTCATCATCCACCTACATGTCATCACCTTCACCTAGATCAACTATTGTGTACTTGTCTTTCCAATAAGTGTACACCTCATCACTTGGCTACTTGAAGTTAAGGATCTCATCCTTTCTTTTGTTAATCTCCTTCTAAGTGGTATATGCCTTCTCAATATCATCTAACCAAAATCCAAAAAATGCTATGGCTTTACCTACTATTTCAACTGTTTGAACAAATAGGAATGTGCTTTCTAGGGTAATTATACTGTTTGTTCTCACTGCTAGGACCTCATTCATTTTCTGATAACATAATGCTTCATCTTTAATATCTCCATTCTTCTTAAAAATATTTGGGAACATTTCATATCGGTCCTTTGAATATTCTTTTTTCAGGGCCATTACTTTTCTTATGACAATTCTCCTTCTTATGTCCATGTCCATGAGCAATTTTACACATTTATGGGTGCCAATTAAAACAATATCAACATTTTTATCATTTTTACAAGTGGTTTGGGAGAACTTTAATTCTCCTCCCTTCCCTTTCCATTTATTCACCAATTGGTCTAAATTTTCCTTATCTGCATTGTACTCATTCATCATGCTAACAATTTTCTTTCCTTGTGCATAGATGGCAGTAGGCACCAATTCATGAGTACAATGCATAAGGGTGTTGTGTATCTTGTCTAAATACTTTTTCTTCACCCATGCTTCTAATTCTTTGAAGGCTACAGACTATTCAATCCACTCTTTCTTTTGCCTTTCTAGCTCTGCTCTTTCAGCAATTAGTCTTTCTTTTTCTTGCTCAACCTCCTCTAGTGTGGTTAGGTTTGATGGTGTAGGGGAAGGAGGATAAGTAATAATAGGGCTTGATGAGGATGCTTGGTGGGGGTCTTTTGTAATCCTCCTCTGAGGCATAACTTGCACTGTTTGTCTTCCCTCTAGGAACGCAATCCTATCATCTTTTTTGATAGATTTAATCCTTTCATCATTATAAGCCTTCAGGAAAACTTCATTTTTTTGTGTCAGTCTCTTAAAAGCATCTTCTTGCCTCTCAACTACCTTCGAGCTTAATTTTTCAGTTTGCAAAGTGAGGTTAGTTGCTTTCACCCCTGAAGTATCTGAAACTCTTTTTACTATGAGGCTACATGTATCCTCAGTATGATCATCCTCATTATTTCTCCTTTTATCTTTCCTCTTTAAGGACCATATTGCTAGTGTTGCATGATCTTCACTGAACTGGGCACCAATTGCTTTCCCACTGGTGTGCAATACTTTGGCCTCTTTCCTCATAGCATCAAACACAATGGCATTAGCCAAATCCCACTAGGGTAAGATGAGGACTCCTTTTTTCTTCATAAAATCCCTACCCTCCTCAAGGGTTATCTTGTCAAACTCGGTCATCATTCCATGTTTTACTTCTTTCTCAGTGTCTTCTTTTCTCTTGTTAAGTTGATCTTCTTGCAAATTTCAATACTCTCTCTTGAACTTATCAATGTGGACTCTCCACAGGAATTGAATGAAGGCCCTAGCCTTAACAAAATTGTCATCAAACAAGAATTATTCACTGTCATGTTTGGTTACAGGGTCTAGCTCTTTTCCTGTAAACTCTGCTACTGTAAGATCTAGATTTGCATGCTTGGGTGCCTCTGGCACTCCCTCTTGCAGCTCATACGCTATGATAAAAACATGCCCTGTAGTTCCCATCTTGACCAATTGCTCTGCAATAGCTTGATCATCCATGTGTAGAGGGGATTGAGAAGGAGAGTATATATCACTTGATTGTTCTTTTCCTTCCATCTTCTGCGTCTTTGAAGATGGCAGTGCTTGAGCACTAGTATCTGCTGGCCTCTTCCCCTTTTGGTTAGAAGTCTTTTCAATCCAAGCTATGATTGTACTATACCCTCTCTGTTGGTAGACAACATAATTCCCAGGTGGGACTACCCTTCCCTATGTGATTCTGCTCAAAATAGCCTCAATGTCCATCACTTTCTTCTTCTTCTGGTTAAGGGCTTGCATTATATCTTCAAACATGGTCATCAAAGAATCAACCTTCTTGGCCCAAGGTGAAAATACGTTTAAGGGATCATAAGATCTGTCAAAATTGTGAATAAAATCCAGAGATGTCTTATACACTAACCATTTTTCTTTCCTGATCTCTTGTTCATCTAGATCAAACTCATTTATGATGATATCCTCTAGAAAATAGAACTGGTGGTCCAATTCTAGGCATTTGGTTCTCTTTCTAAACATATCAATGATGAAACCCTCATTATCTACACACCTTGCCACAGATGTTTCCAAATGGTATGGCTCAAAATACTTATCAAATTGGGTCTACCCCCCTTTTGTAATGATGAAGGGATGGGCTCTGGTGAGGGTAGGGAAAATTCTTCCCTTCATTTTTCATGTTAAAGCTTCTTCTTGTAATCCACCTAGTTGCCTCAAAATCTCTGCTATACCAATTTTAGTGGCACTCTATAAGGAAGAACATTTGGGGTTCCCCTGAAACCATAAATCCTGATGACTGTGGAGACAAGGTATAAAATAAGATCACCCCAATTATGAATAATTTTTATCTCTGGATCATACTCCAAAGGTCTCAATAGTCTCATCATATCTGTGCTAATTCTAGGGTTTTCTTTACATAATAATGATTTAATCATAGCAACAAAAGATCTATCAGAGTTTATGTAGTTGGCTTCCTCTCTATCCCAAGACAAATCAGCACTCCACAGTTGAACAGGCAAATCCTCATCATCCTAAAACTTAGTGAGGTCCATTTCTTCTTCAAAGAAATCAGCACTATTAAAAAAAATCATATGCATCATTAAAGAGTACCATCCAATGGGATTGAGTATATTCCTACCCTTGATTCCTATCAGACCCTCATGCATTAACTCAGCAATGTAGGAAGCATAATAAAAAACTACTGACAGGTGGGGATGCAAAATATGAAGAACCATAAGCATGAGTTGGACAAGCATTTTCATTTCCTTATGTTCTCCTAGCACATGGCACAGGGCACTATACATTCTCCTAGCATTTCTATTGAAATAGTCCAGTTTAAAAGGCTTTGGGCCTACAACAATAAAATCATCTATTTTATCAAAATATCCTTTCAAAGCCTCGTTTCTATAGTACTCCTTCTAAGTCTGGTACACTTGTTTTAAATAGTTAAAATCAATTTCATCCATTTGAATTGAGAGGTCACTTAAACTGAATACCTTTCTAATTTCATCGGCTATGAAAGTCAACAGCACATTTCCCTTTGTATCTCTTAAAACCCTGGATACTCTTTCATATGTATTGGATATCAAATTAAATAGGTCCATATCCATTAATACTCGAGGCACTATCAATTTACCCACATCTAGATCCCATATGTCACAATCTAGGGAGGGAGCATTCCTCTGGCTATAAGCAGCCTTAAATAAATTTAAACTACTTGTGCTAGTCCTAGCATCTTTGGCCCATCTACACGTATCGTACAAACTCTCCCTGACTCTAAAATGGGGATGTGCTGGAACTATTCTCTTCATCTGGGTAGCATCACCTATAGACCCACTCAACTTATGTAGAAGGTCATCTCATACATTTCTATCTTTATATTCCACCTTGCCAGATAATTCAATCCTAGGGGCCATTTTCTGAATCTAGGGATTCTTACGAGAATGATATTCAGATTAAAATAACAATTTTGTGACCTTTTCAAATTTCAAATCTTACTGAAAGCATGAATTTCTACTGTATCATAGAAGACGTACCCATTCTACAATTTTGTCCCAAGAGCTCAATACCACTGCAATTCTAATCTTCGCTTGAATGACTTTGATGAATTATGGCATCTTCAAGTTTAAGAAATGAATTATATGGCCTCAATCAAATCATTCTTTCACATTGAATTCAACTGAAGTGGCCACATGCTCTGTAATCAATTCTCCTGGTTCAGAACTCACGGCTTAACGGTTCACTAATGACCATTTTTAGAAATTTGAATTTTGACCGTAGATCTTCAACAACATCTCCTTCATTGGGCGGCTCTCATTTCTTCCTGGAAACAACTATTCCTTTGGGACACATGTCAACATGACTTGATCACTTAAATGATAGATCTTGTGCATCTTTTCCTTAAGTGATTAAGTCAACCATCATATTAACCTTAACCTAGCTACAAGTTATTTCACCTTGAGTTTACTGACTACAGCTGCAATGTCATCAACTTGGACACACGTCAACACCGCGTAATGGCTTAGATGCTAGATCTTTCGTATCTTTTATTTAATCCATTAAGCGAGCCGTCTAATCTCTTCAGTAACTACACCTTTTTAAACATCATCTCTACATTGTACAGGACCCACCCTTTTGCCACGCGTCACAACAACTTAATCACTTATCCTTTAGATGTCGATCACTTTGCCTTTAAGTGATTAATTCAACCGTCGGATCAATCTATACTTACTTTGTCTTTAGTTCCTTCTTTATGACCTTAGTCGGACCCACTAGGACATGTGGCATCATGGCTTAATCAGTTAAATGATAGGTCTTGTTCACTTTTCCTTTAAGCGATTAAGTCAACCATTAGATCTTCTTCAAACTTTCCACCTTTTAATATATGGTCGCCTTCACCTTTAGTGGAATACATGTCATCATCAGGACATGTGTCAGCATGGCTTAATGGCTTAATCAGTAGATCTTGTACATCTTTGGGATAAGCCATAAAGTCATCCGTTGGATCAAACTAAATTTTCCTGCACTTTAATCAACAGTTGTTCATAATACCCGGGTCCACCAACTGCCACATGTCAACACCACTTAATGGCTTAACTGATAGATCTTGCACATCTTAGCCATAAGCAATTAAGTCCACCGTTAGATCTATCCATTCTTTAATCTCCATCAAATTGCTTGTAATAGGGCCCACATCACTCCAAAGACACGCGTCGCTCAGACTTAATCACTTATATGATAGATGTTGATCATGTTAGGATAAAGCGATTAAGTCTACCGTCCGATGAAACAAGATCTAGCCACTGTTTAACTGAAACCCTTTCTGACCACCAGACCCACCAAATACACGCATCGTGATGGCTTAATGGCTTAAACAATAGACGTTGAGCACTTTAGGAATAAGCTATTAAGAGAAATGTTAGATCAAATCATATTAGCTCGACAGCTAATGAATTTAATAAAACATTTGCGCACTTAGACGTAGGAATAATACGGGACCAAAGCGTTAGGTTACTCACAACTCATTGAATATGAACATTTTAAAAGGAACCCATGCGAGACATGACTTTAAGTGGAAAAAAATTAACATGAAATTATAAACCATTTTGATGCTTAGGGTTTTAGGATCAAACTTTACACTTTGAGACATGAGACAAGGGTTTTTTAAGTATCCTCATAAAACTCTTTGCAAAAATAGACCAAGGACTTCATTGTTTGAAAAAAAAATTAACCAGACCTAACAGTGGCTCTTTCTGGGGATGAATACCTCTTGTAGGTGTTACAAGAATTTAGAATCTTGAGGGAAGAAAATTAACCTACAGGAAGACAAAACTACTCACACAACATGAAAGAAAACTAAGCTAAGACAGAAAGAAACACACTATGTACACAAACCTAATGTTCATGGATAATTAGACTTCATGAGAAGTATAACTTCAAGAACTATCCATGAACTGGCAGTTCTAAAATATTTCCAGTAAGATCTTTTAATAAATATGATTTTTTTCCCATATCTTTCATGGACAATATAAGGTCCCAGCCAAATTGGTTCAAATTTCCCATGCTTTCCTTTATCTTCCAACCTGGCATTCCACATGATAACATAATCTTCCACATTAAAATTTCTTGAGACTACCTTCTTGTCATACAATTTCTTCACCTGCAATTGAAGTTTTTCATTTTTCATAAAAGCTTCCCACTTGGCTTCATCTAACTCCACGAGGTCATCAATTCTCAATTGCATGTCATTATCAATATCATCATCATAATTCTAAACAAACTTGTACATCTGCATCAAATTGTTTTGGGGCAATCTTTCTTGGATTCCATAGAATATGTCAAAAGGTGCACATCCTATGGCCTTTTTTGATGTCACCCTACCTGCCCATATAGCCAATGTTAACGTTGAATCCCATGCATTTTTATTTGTATCCAGAACTCTTTTAATAATCTTAAGGAGGATCTTATTAGTGGATTCGGCTTGGTCATTCCCTTGTGGGTGGTAAGGTGTAGAGTAAGACGTCTGAATACCATACTTAGCACAAAAATTGACATATTCCTCATATTTAAAACACATGACATTATCTGAGATTATCTTCTCTGGGCACCCAAATCTAGTAATTATGTTCTTTAGTAAAAAATCAATCACCACTTTACTTGTAGCTCTCTTAGTGGGGATTTATTCCACCCATTTAGTAAAGTAATGTGTAGCTACAATGATCCATGAATGTCCTCCACTGGAATTTGTAGCTATTTCTCCTATAAAATCAATACCCCATTGTTGAAAAGGGGCTTGAACTTCCACTGGTGTGAGGGCTACATTACCTGAGAAGTTTAGATTACCAAAGAAATGTTGGTAAGCATCACATTTTTTAACCATTTGATAAGAATATTTAAAAATAGTTGGCCACCAGAACCCTACTCTCAAAATCTTATATGCAGTAGTCTTGGCCATGTAATGGCCACCACACACTCCATTATGTATCTCTTGCAGGATCTTGTTTGCTTGTTCTTTATCAACACACTTCAATAAAATTCCTTCAGGGCTCCTCCACCACAACTCATCTGTGATCAAAGCAAAATGGATTTCTTGCAATTTTAATGTTCTTTTTTTATTCCCATTCATGCATTGTGGACAATTCATCCTTTGCAAATAATAAATAATGTTAGTGTACCAGTCACAATGGTCAAGGTTACAAATGAAAAGTCTTTGTTCTTCTTCTAGGGTATTAATGTGATTAGCATCCAGGTTCACACTATCCATCAGTTTGGCTAAACCCATCCCTCTAACCAATTTAGTGATTTGGATTTCTATATTGAACTCTGGAATCCTATTTATCCATCTGCATCTCTTTGCTGACACCTCTTGTTGAGTAAAGATTTCCTTAATTACTGCTGAGAGAACATAAGCCACTATAAAAGCACCTATTAGATAACATCTAAAAGCTTTCACAGCTTTCACTAACACATAGGCCTGCTTCTCAGTTATATCATACTTGAGCTCTGCAGCCTATAATGATTTGCTAAAAAAGGCAATAGGCTGCTCAAACCCTTCTTCATTTTTCTGTAACAACACAGCAGTAATAGTGTGACAAGATGCAAATGAAAACATATTCATGGGATTTGATTAATCAGGAGCTCTCAAGATAGGGGAATCCTTAATAGCTTGCTTAATCTCTTGAAAAGACTTGGTGGCCTCCCCATCCCATTCCATTTCAGCATCCTTCTTTAACATCTTTGAAAATGGTCTAATTTTCACAGCAAAGTTAGTGACAAATCTTCTCAGAAAATTTACCTATCTGAAGAATGATTGAATTCCCTTGACATTTCTTTGGATGGGCACTCTGTCAATAGCAAATACCCTATATAGGTCAATTATAACCCCTTCTTTGAAACAATGTGACCCAATAACTTACCTTCTATCACCCCAAAGATGCACTTATTGGGATTGAGAGAAATCCCAAATTCTAAGGTTCTTTCAAAAAAAAATTCCAAATGCTCACAATGTTTCTCTTCCTTCTTTGAGTTGGTTGTGAGATCATCCTAATAGACCTCAATAAATTTTTGTAGGAAGTCTAAAAATGCAACATCCATGGCCCTCTGGAAAGTAGCCCCGACATTCATCAAACCAAAAGGCATCCTCACATACACATATGTTCCCCATGGCATGGTAAAAGAAGTCTTAAACTGCTCTGACTCTTTTACCATAATCTGGTTATACCTAGAGAATCCATCCATCATGGACATAAGTTCACATCGAGTGACCCTCTGTAGCATATTATCCATGTTGGGAAGAGCATAATTGTCTTTTAAGGAAGATATGTTCAAATTTCTGAAATCCACACACAGCCTAATATCCTCATTCTTCTTTCTAATAGGAACCAAATTAGAAACCCAGGAAGAATGCCTAATGGGTTTGATTATCCCAGCATCTTTCATCTTTTTCAATTCCTGTTCCATTTTAGGCCTAAGGGTGGGATTTATGGGTCTTTCCTTTTGCCTGAAGGGCTTGGCATCTTCTTTCAATGGAATTTCATGTTGAAACAGTTCTTCATTATATGCCTTTAGGTCATCATATTTCCAAGCAAAGACTTTTTTGTATTTCCTTAAAAGATCAGTCAAATCCTTCTTCACCTTGGGTGACATTTTCTTACCAATAAATAAGTTCTTAGGAACTTCTTTTGTTCCCACATTAACTTCCTCCAAATCTTTAGATCTATTTACACATGTAACAGAGTATGGTATGTCCTTACTAACAAAGGCCCTCTCCAAAACAACTAGTCCTTTTGGGACTTTATTTGACTTTAGATGCAATATTTCCTTTCCCAAGATAGTATCATTTCCATCAATGTTTTTCACATACTTTGTCAAATCTATTTCTTTGTTGTCAAGACCTGCCTCACAATACAAGAATCTAAGAATATGTACATCATCATCAAACACTTGCCAGCTATCCACATTATCAGGTATTGTAGGTCTAGTTTGAACTTCTATCTCAAAATTCTAGCAAAGGTAATATCTTCTGTCCTTAAAGCAATGTTATCTAACAGATCTGCCATTATTTTTTGGCTCCTATCCATCCAAACAATACCGAATGCATCAAAACTTTCTATCTCATCCCATACTACATTTCGGTACTCCTTCAATCTATGGTTCTTTGATGCATATTTAGATTTGATCTGAGATAACACTAGCTCAGAGTTTCCAATAACTCTGATGCATTTGATTCCATGTCTTGTAGCTAGTCTCAAACCTATCAACAGAGCCTCATATTCTGCCACATTATTTGTACAATTAAACAATGTTAAAACTTTATCTGGAAAATTTGCCAATTTATAAGGCAAAGCCTTAATAGTGCCTATGATAGGAACTTTTCTAGAATCCATAGCTTGGCATGTCCCATGTGAAGTGTCTACTTTTAGTCCCATAGACCTCATGACTTCTGCAGGCATAATAGTGTTGGCTGCCCCAGAGTCAATCATGCAGTTCTTCAACATTTTTCCATTTATTAACAATGTTAGGAAAAAGGGATAGACAGTTTCTGTAGTAGTGCTATTTATATTGGTATCTAAATAAATTTGAGGAATCTTTGATACAAGTTCATCAGATTCCTTTGATGATTTATCCTTAGTGTCTGACACTTTCTTGTTTTGTTCTGGTCCCATAGTTTTGGTAGAGCTAACACTCTTAACCCATGTCAGAGTATTTTCCTTATGTTCTCCTATCCTCATCATTTCTAATAGAGGCACTTTAACAGTTATCTGAGACAAAAGTTGTCCCATATCCATAGGGGTGTATGTCATATTAGAAATGTGTGATTTCTGATTTGTGCAATCCACATCTTCTGCTTGAGTAGCCAGTTTAGTTTCATTTCCCCTATGTGGTTTGTCCTCCTTTTGGGGATGAAGTATGGACCTCTTTGGTGTCTTCATCTTTTCTTTATACATATTTGGGCTAGTAGGTTTGTTTCCCTTCTTAATCAAAATCTTATTAGCACCTTTATCCTATTTCTCCTTTTCCTGTGGCCTTTTGGTACTGTTTGGGGTATCCTTGATAAATATACCAGCACGTTTGCCATCGGCATTTCCAACTACTCTGTTTCTTAAAACATAATTACCCCTTTCTTTTGCAACCATATAAGTTGTGATCTCATATATCTCTTCATCAGATGGCCTTCTCAAAATAGGGGTCTCATCACATCCTTCTGCATTACATCTCATATTATCAATCTCCCAATCCTGTATGTCAGAATAATTAGGCTGATAATGTGTTACATCATTTACAAGTGAGGAAGTCATATCACAACCACTGTCATCATATTATTCCTCTTCATCCCCCTCATTTTCTTCAGTGGCAGAAACTCTAGCAGCAATGACACAATATTCAGGGTTGTGTGGAGACTGACAAGGTACACACCAGGGATTTTCACTGCACATATTTACAGAGGTCTTATGTAGGGGGTTAGGATTTTTTTCATCAAACTTATCCTTCTTCTTTGGGACAATAGGTTTCCCATCTTTCCACTGAGTATTATAAGGATAGTTATGCATCCTAGGATATCTATTAAAATTGCCAAAGGAAGGTTTGGTCATTAACCCTATTATGCCTACTCTCTCCAGGCTTTAGATTTTTCAAAGCATTCAAAATCAATTTAAGGCTATCATCCTCCTTAGGTTTTGAACTCAGGGGTTTATCTAATTCTTTCTTATTATACCTGGTGGGTTTCCAATCTTCTCTCCTGCCCACTTTCCCAGAAACTCTTCTATTTGTCTCAATATTGATTTCTACCTTGTATGCTTCCCTAATATTTATAGAGTTCTTATCTCTTAACAAATAACCCATTTTTTCATCAAAAGAATTAAGATAGGTAGTGAGACATACCTTATCATCTAGTCTCATTACTTATAGTAACTTGTGCATTGCCCTTTGGAATCTGATATTGAATTCCACAACTTCTTCATTAGGGTTCTTCTTTATGTTGTTAAACTCATTTAGCGTGAACTGTTCACTAGTCGTGTCCCCATATTGGTCCCTGAAACATTCCTTCATCTCATCCATGGACCCAATACATTCATGGGGAAATCCTCTAAACTAGTCCATGGCATCCTCAGTTAGTGATTGCACAAATAATTTCATCATAACATCATCATGTGCAATTTCATAGTCATCAACCATATCCATAAAATGCTTCAGATGTTCTTCACATGTTATTACATTATTCCATGCAAATTTAGGAAGCTTATCCCTATCTTCTTAGGAATCTCATTGGGATAAGTAGGAATACCAAGGAAAATAAATTCCTTGTACCTTTCAATATAGACAGGAGTTTTTTGAGATTAAATGTTACCTTGAGTAGTTGAAGTGGTAGCATTTCCAGAGTCAATAGGTGGTGGTAAGTTCATTCCTGAGATCAGAGACAATTTAGGGCAAGCATCAGTAGAATGAGAACTAGAGGTCTATCTGAGAAATTCATTTTTCTTCTTCATTTCAAGAGCAGAGGCTTCCAATTTAGCATTTTCTAATTCCTTGGCTATTATTTCCCTCTCTCTTTTGGCTCTCTCTAACTTAGTATCTAGCTTCATCAAGGGATCCATCATACTCCCTTTTCTCGCTAGCTCTTTTATTTCAATAGCTGCTACCTTTTGTTTACCTTTGTCCTTGGGTTTTGGTATGTCATACAATTTTTGAACAACAGGTTCATATTCAATTTTATTAGGCATAACAGTAGCATTCATTACCTCCAAATCTTGCAATTGCCTTTTCAATTGGTCAGGTTCAATCTAAGCATGTTTGGTTCTTTCTTCATTTTCTCTTTCTCTTTTTTGTCTCGAGGAAACTTTCTCTCAGATTTTTATTTCCAACTCACCCACCTCTTAAAAAATCTCTTCAGAATCCACAAGAATTACATCAGATTCTGAGCTTTCTTCCATGATGGTTCTCTCCCTTATATGGTGATGGGCATGTGGTCTTTCAGACAAGGGAGAGCTCAGATTACTTGGAGCATTCCTATTCTCTTCACCTCTACTCTTAGATCTAGATCTTGTCTCATGTCCTTGAGACTTACTACGAACCATCTTTCTGGTATATCTAGGGACATCATCAACCCTTTCACTCTCAGAGTAATACTCCCCATTGATTCCTAATCCTAGTTGTGCTTCTTGTTCAATTTCTACATTTTCTTCCTCATGATTAGGATGAATGAAAGTATTCATTCTTATGTTCCTTCTCTGCCTCCAGGCTTGGGGAGTAACTCCGGAAGCATTTTTGTTCACTGATTTCCCAGCTCTGGAAGTGGATGGAATCTCACTTTCCAATTCATTCTCAGGATGACTATTCATCCTGGATCTGGTATTTTTGTAACTCATAGCTAGATAATGGTGTATTAAATAATAATAACTTAGCACTGATGCAGATATTTATTTGAGTCACCACCCAACAAAGAAAAAATTGGGAAAATACACAATAACTTGAGTAAAAAATTTATGTTATAGAAATTCACGGGTCACAAATATCAACACATTCTAATCACTTATCCTGATATATTCTCAAGAGTAATACAAGTCACAGGGACATGAAAAGACACATCTTTGTAGTACAATGATCAACCAATTGGTAGTGACAAGTAAGTAGACCAGGAGTCCAGCTCAACTTGAGAAACCTTACTCACTTATTGGAAATGCAACATGCAAATCCCCAGTAGAGTCACCATTTTGTTGGTTTCTTTTTATGTTTCTATAGAAAAACAACAACCTCTTCCCTTTATGACAGTTTTTATAGAGGAGCCACCTCAAATATTTGTTCATGTAAGAAAAGGACCAACTAACAAGAACTCTCTTAATAATTCTACTCTTTAGGTCCTGCTACACCAAGGGGTGGATACCCTGTTATACCTATTGATATATCCAATCTGGTACTATCAAGTAATAATCTCACAATGACTCAACATGACTGGGAGATACTAGATAATTGGATAATTATCCATTGCACATCAACCTTGAAATGGAGCATGAGATAGAAATTGTAACAAACTTACCCAAATGTATATTTAATGGATTTTAAATGTTTTCTTATAGGAAAAGATAGTCAACGTGCAACTAGATATGCAATAAAACAAAACTTATTAGCTTCAAATCAGTGATTTATCCATTGGGCTATATTCTGACTCAAATATAGTATACAAAAATTAATGTTCACCAAAGACTTAAAATCATAATACAACCATCCCAAAACCCCTACTACTAATAGAATCCTAGCATGTGTCAGATGAATCTATGCATAAATCAGAGCCTAATTTAATCTGATCCTAGATCAGAACTCTCAAATAAGTACATAAATACAGATAAAACTATGCTAATGAATCAAAAAATTCATAACTCATATGACACATAACACTGGAGAGATTGGAAATTGGATCTTCATATTAAATTCAAAAATTCTTATTTCAATCTACAAAATTACTTAGAGATAACCTCCTCAATAACCTACAAAAGATCTCTCAACTTTATTTTTGACTTCTTACACTATCTAGTACAAATTATGCTATCTTTCCCCTCTTGACTGAAAACTTTACAAATGGTTTACAATACAAATTTTTCAGCCCTTTCCAATGATCTTGGGAATCCTTTCATAGATTAGGATTGCAGCCAGCTTCAGATCATTTGAAATAAGGACAAAATTAATGACTCGCTAAAAAGACAAAATAGCTAATGGAGTGATAACCACTCTTGTTACAGTAGATATTTGACAAATTTTGTTTTTTGACTTCTTTGCACTTGCAATTGCTTCAAATTTGTGTGATGTGAGCCATCTAGAGTCTATTTCCTGTGATGTTGGTGATGTAGGATCTTCACTTTCAACTGTATCAACCAATCTATTGGGCTTCATCATCCACCTACATGTTGTCACCTTCACCTGGATCAACTATTGTGTACTTGTCTCTCCAAGAAGTGTACATGTCATCACTTGGCCAGTTGAAGTTAATGACCTCATCCTTTCTGTTGTTAATCTCCTTCCAGGTGGTATATGCCTTCTCAATCTCATCTAACCAAAATCCAAAAAATGCTTTGGCTTTACCTACTATTTCAACTATTTGAACAAACAACAATGTGTTTTCCAAGGTAATTATACTGTTTGTTCTTACTACTAGTGCCTAATTCATTTGTCGATGCCATAATGCTTCATCTTTAAGATCTTCATTCTTCTTAAAAATATTTGGGAACATTTCATATCGGTCCTTTGAATATTCTTTTTCAGGGCCATTAATGGGCCTCTCAAAAGGCCATCTTTTCCATGTGTTTACTTTCCTTTTTCAGCATTTTGTTTTCAAAGCAGAAAATTTAAACTTATGGTTTTTTATATATTTTATATGTAAGGACATAAGTAGGTAAAATGGATGGTAAAAACATAATGCATTTTTCTTGGAACTGATGGATAGAAGTTGCAGGATATAAGTGATTGCATGTTGAATAGATAGTCCTTTTCCCTATGCTATGATTATGGGTAGTCTCCTTCCTGTAGCCGAATGTTGTGCAAGAATATTGAATGAAATATCACACTTCTTTCTTAGTATTAAATGATAAAATATATTTATGCGTCGGAAGTTATGTATGCTAACCATTTTGTAGGAGTCAAGTCATGGCACATTCAAGAATTCCAGCATGGTGTTGAAAGGGTCAACAACAGCCGTTACCTTCAGAAGTGCCAACATAAAGCAAGGAATTAAGTAAAGCGGTTGAAGATGGGCATGTCGCAAAACTCTCACAAAGGAACGCATCAGTTTAGTTCCTGAGTAGACACCATGCGCAGATCTAGAACCACTGCATGCTATATTCAAGGAAGAACTTGAAGACCTACTATTGCTATTCGAGATTTTTGTTATGAGAACGATGTATCCATTAGTGATCCTCATTAATGGAGTGGTCCTAGATTTAGGTAGTAGTGTGTTTCCTCCTTAAATAAGTGGAATTATGTAGTTCCACAGGAGAGTTAGTTGATATAATTTCTGGAATAGAATTTGGCATTGTAGCACTGTTTATTTTCCAAGAACATTTCCTCCATGAATGAATAGAGTGCATAATTTGAGTTTCAGTCTCTTTTCTTGATTGCATTTCTATTCACTCATCCAAGGGGGCCCACTTGGTGAGTGAATCATTTTATTAGATTAGAAGTTATTTAATTTCTCATTAAGAAGAAAATAGAACTTTGTTGTTCCTGCAGCCACTAGTAACAGAACTGGTGCACTATTCCTACAGCATAGGCGAGCAGAGTAAACCCTACTCGTGATTACTATTTTCTTAGCATAATTGCATTTAATTGAGATATTATAGATTCTTGAAGAATAATTTATTTCAATTCCATAGGTTTAGCAATGAGAATCAAGGAGGTTTGAAGCATATACTTTGAAAACACCATTCCAAGTTTACTTCCCTGGTCGATAATTAAATGAGACTAAATAATCTACTTAGCAGCCATTTAGGGTGTCCAATCCTGAAGTAGCAGTCCAATGCTATGTGTTTCTAAGATTATTTTTTAGCTAAGCATTTTTGGCACCGCTGTCGGGGATGGTGTTAGTTCAAGCCTACTTTGGTGTTCATGATTCCAGTTTTTATAATCTAGGATTTAATTTCAAGAAAGCATTTTATGCATAGAAGAAGAGATCCTCGTGGAAGATTCCTTCCTTATCAATACTAGGCTAAATTGTTTGATCTTTTTAACCCCGAGCTTGAAGAACTCCAAGTAGATAGTGAAGAAGAAGACCTATTTGAAAATCCATTTGCAGACGCCCAAGGAGAAATTTCATCACCCTCGTCCTCCAAAGAATTGCTACATTTAGAAGTCCTTTTTGATGAGCATGAGTATCACGACAACCCATTAGCTCTTATTATATACTAGCCACCACCACAGCACCAACCATGCCCCCCTCCAAGGATGGCTCAGCCTACCTTTCCCTTCCCATTTCCTCCTCAACAAGGTAGTCAAAACTTGAAGAACATTCCAGCCACTACACTGCCAAAATTCTATGGACTTATCAGTAAAGATCTAGAGACCTTCCTCTTCGAGTTTGATATCCTCTATAGGAGCTATGACTACACAACTGGTGCCCATAAGATGAAGTTGTTTCTGTCAACTCTTAAAGAGGCCGCTCTAAGGTGGTTCATGAGCCTCAGAGATAATGGCATGGCAAATTGGAATGCCATGAGCAACATGTTTCTTTCAAAATAAAAAGAATATTGTAGAGGATGGGATTTAAAAGGAGATGACATCTTCAAGATGTCGCAAAAAGAGGATGAAACCTTGGAAGACTATGTTTACAGCTTTATGTTTAACTTGCAATGCAATGCTCAACACCAGTTGAATGAGGAATCACAGAAACATCTATTCCTCAAAGGTGTCAATGAAGGAAGCATAGAAGCCTTGGACCTTATGGCTAGTGGCAATATCACCCAGAAAAACTGGGCAAAGATCAAGACCATATGTATGAATTACTCAAAGGCTACAGTAAAAAAAGGAAGAGGATTAAGAGACCTACCTCAAAAGACAAATGGCTCTGGAGTGTCTAAGATAGAACTGTCCAACCTCCTGTCTAACTTCAAGAAGGACATTATCAATGATGTGGCCACTCTGCTAGACACCATGCAAGCTCAAAGGAAGAAAGAGGACACAGAAGCTATGCTGGCTGAATTCTACTCCTAGTGCAGGGAGAAGAAAAGAAACTATAAATGCAAAATTGTTGCATCCGTGGACACTACTTCAATGCCCACTGAGTTCAAAGCAATAGATGAGGAGAATGGAGAAGTCTTTTACGTGGCTCAAAGGTGACCATGGGCTCAGAGACAAGGTATGCCTCAAGACCCCTTAAATCATTTTGGTTATAATAATAATAATAATAATAGTAATCAGTGGCAGAATCAAAACCCCCACAATTCTGTCCCTCAAGGACAGAATTGGAATATTAACTGGCCTAACCAGCAACCATAGAATAACCAGAACTTTTAGCAGCCACAGTATAACCAGAACTTTCAACCTCAGTTTAACCCATATCAATGATAGTTTAATCCATATCAATAGCAGTTCAATCCATACCAGCAGCTGCAACAGAATAACCAATGGCAACCACATGGTAACTGGCAACAACAACCTCAGTGGGGACCCAATCAGCCTAATCAGTAGCAAGCTATTATGTCTCCACCTCAGCAATAAGCTATTATGCCTCTGCCTCCTATAGCCAATAATAGTCCTCAGAAACCACAACTGCCTGCGCAACCAAATCCAAATCCAAATAACAAGCAGCAAGCCTATTCACTACAAGTGAATGATATCCACCTAAGATCAGGGACCACATTGCCTGCACCAATAGCACCCATAATAACTGATGTTTCTGATACTAAAGAAGCTTTTGACAATCAAAATACTGATGTCCCACCTACTGCACAACCTATTCCAGTTGAGAAAATCCCACCTTTTCCGCAGAGATTGGCCCAACCTTCAGTATCCCCTAAAGAGAATACTATTGCAAATGACCTGATTGACCAACTAAATCAAATGACTATCTAAATACCATTATTAAATGCCCTCAAGTAAATTCCAATCTATAATAAAGCAATCAAGGAAGTATGCATCAAGCACCATGGTAGGAAGAAGAAAGATCCTGATACTGTCCATGTTCTTGGACAACTTTCTGATCTCATGCTTAGTAAAGCCTTGATGCCTAAATACTCTGATCTAGGGAGTCCATTGATTACCATTCACATTAACGGTATAAAAATACAGAATGTCTTGGTTGATCTATGAGCCTCTATTAATGTTATGACTATGGATGTGTTGTTAAGGCTTAGTATCATTGGGTTGAGGGAAACACCCACTATTCTCTAGTTAGCTAATAATTCAACTATCAAACTAGATGGTATGGTAGAGGATATTGTTGTCACACTAGATTCCTTAGACTACCCCTCATATTTCATCATCCTATCTCCCAAAGCCACACTAGGAGGGTATCCATTAATCCTAGGAAGGCCTTGGTTAGCCACAGCAGATGCTTGCATTGCATGCCGCTCAAGAAAAATGACCATATCTGATGGTATTAATACTAATAAATTAACCCTGTATTCTCCAGCCAAACCTCAAGCTGAACTTGACCAAGTTGTATGGTCGGATCTAGGAGATACCCCCCTTGAAGCCAATTTAGTACAGCAGCTTATGGTTATTGATAGAAATCCATTCATGCTCATCGGAGGAGGATGACATACTAGTAGAAATCCTTACAAACCAGTATGGCTCTAAAGAACCCTCATGTCATGACCCTAACTATTCTCTACAAACCATATTGCCCAAGAAGTCTTCATCCAAGTTTCCTGTAGCACCTGATTATCTCCATACTTTGTTACCCCATAAAATAAAGTCACCTTCTTTTGTAGAATTTTTTATGTTGGATAAAGTTAAGAGAGTGTAGATTGCCTCAGGTAGGGAATTGAATGTCAATAAGAATCTCACTAAATCTCAGATGTCTAGCCTTGTCCATCCTTTGCAAAAGAGTCAGCAAGCTTTTGCATGGGACTATACTAACATGAAGGGGATTGACCAAAAATTGTGTACTCATAAGATTTATATTAGTCCTAAGTCCAGACCTATTAGGAAACCTCAAAGAAGAATAAACCCTGCATTAAGAGATGTAGTAAAGGCTGAATTGCAAAACCTTCTCCAAGCTGGCTTCATATATCCCATTTCTGACAGTCAGTGGGTCTCCCCTCTTGTAATCATCCCCATGAAAGGTGTAAAATGGCAAGTTTGTGTGGACTATAGGGAGCTGAATAAAGAAACCAAGAAGGATCACTTTCCATTGCCCTTTATTGACCAAGTACTTGACAACCTTGCTGGAAAAAAGTATTTTTCATTCTTGGATGGTTTCAGTGGCTACAACCAAATCCAAATATCAC
>MU224933.1:196228-260216 GCA_018584345.1 Thuja plicata
GATAAGCATTTTTTCTGACATTGCTGCTGACTGTGTTGAAATATACATGGATGATTTTACTGCATATGGAACTACATTTGAAGAGGCTTATGCTAATTTAGAAAAATTTCTTCAAAGATGTCAGGACCAGAATCTCACTTAATAGTGAGAAGTGTTATATGATGATGGAGGAGGGAGTTGTCTTAGGGTATTACCTCTCATCCTTTGGTATCCAAGTTTATCCTGCAAAGATTGCAATAATCATCACACTCCCAACCCCAGCAAAGTAGAAGGATGTCTGGAGTTTTCTGGGTCATGCTGATTACTACAGGAGATTTATCAAGAACTTCAGCCAACTTGTCGCTCCATTATATAATCTATTAAAGAAAGAAGTAGAATTTGAATGGACACCAGACTGTGAGTCATCATTCTAGCAGTTAAAGGATGTGTTGACAAACACCCCTATTCTTAGAGGACCAGACTGGAAGTTGCCCTTTCATATCCACACAGATGCATCTGACTATGCAATTGGGGCAGTGCTGGGTCAAAAAGAAGGAATAGTTGAGCACGCCATTTATTACATCAACAAAAATTTTCAAGGTGTAGAATTAAATTATACTGTTACTAAGAAGGAACTTCTTGCTGTAATCTATGCATTAAATAAATTTAGACATTACATAACCAGTTATGAAGTATTTGTTTATACTGATCACTCGGCGGTCAAATACTTGATGAATAAACCGGCCATTTCTGGTAGGTTAGCCAGCTGGTTACTCCTCCTATGGGAGTTTCATATAACTATCATTAATAAACCAGGAAAAGCTAATGTCGTTGCTGATTTTCTCTCTAGATTACAAGTTCCTGATGATCTTGCAGCAATTGATGACAGCTTCCCGAATGAGCACCTATTCTCTCTTGCAACTTACAATCTATGGTATGCTGACATCACAAACTACCTTGCTACAGGCTGAGCACCACCTCATTTCTCACCCCGTGAACGACGGCTATTGGCTGAGAAAAGTTTCAAATTTTCATGGATATCTGGATTTATGTTCTACACAGGTCTTGATCAAGTCACCAGCAGATGTGTCCATGAAGATGAGACCTATGACATCCTTCGGTCATGTCATGATGAGCCGTGTGGTGGCCATTTTTCTGGAAAAAGAATAGCATACAAGGTATTGACAACTGGTTATTAGTGGCCTACATTACATAAATATGTAGCTAAGCATACCCAGCACTATGACTGATGCCAAAGGATAGGACGTCCCACCAAGACTGATGAAATGCCCCTGCACCCTCAGGTGGTGGTAACACTATTTGACAAGTGGGGCATCGACTTTGTCAGCCCCATTGAGCCATCTTCACATGGTAAGTCTTATATCTTAGTATGCACTGATTACGCCACAAAATGGGTTGAAGAAAAAGCAATATTGAGGCATGCAAGGGACCATAAGGTAGCAGATTTTCTGTATAAATTTATTTTTACTAGGTTTGGAGTGCCTTGAGAAATAGTAACAGATCAAGGGGCACAGTTCACCTCTAACCTTATTGTTGAATTGATGAATGAGTACACGGTGAGGAATGGTAAATCTTCACCATACCATCCTCAGGCCAATGGACAGGCTGAGATCACAAACCGGGAGATAGAGGCCATTCTGACCAAAATAGTTGCCATTCACAAAAAGGATTGGGCTACTCGACTTCCTGAAGCCATCTGGGCTTACCGCACAACTTGGAAAACCACTACTAGATTCACTCCTTTTGAGTTGGTCTATGGGAAATATACATCCATGCCTATTGAGTTTCACCATAAGACTCTCAAGATGGCATTGGAATTGGATATTAACCTGAACAAAGCACAAGAGGACATGCTCCTATAGCTCAATGGATTAGATGAATACAGGAAATCTGCACTTTATAACACACAACTAACTCAAAAGAAGTGAAAGAAGTGGCATGACAGATTCATAAAAGATAAAATAAATTCCATTGGTGATTGGGCATTGCTCTATAATTCAAGATATCAACATACTCCTGGCAAATTTTAAACCCGTTGGTTAGGGCCCTATGAAATAGTCTCATTATTTGATAATGGTGTCGTTCAGCTCTCTACAATTGATCATGTCAGATTCAAACTCCTTGTTAATGGGCATCATCTAAAGATATATCACAAGCCTGCGAGTCATTAGGACTTCCTATAGCAGTTCCAGCAGAACTTAGACAGTGCCCTTCCTGCAACAGAAGCATCTGGGTCCTCCACCCAGCTTTCTGCCAAGCTATGATTTTATTCCAGCTTCCATAATAAACACTTCACTTTCATGATTTTCTTTCTTTGTAATAAAAATCAGCATCACCTTTCTCTCTTCCATGTGTCCACACCACCGCATCACTCCATCAGTGTGTGTCACCTAGCATTACACTCTTCCTGCAGCACCTCAGGTTAGTAACACATACTTTTGCACATAACTTATTTTATTCATTTATTATTTTGAAATGAGTGTACTTTTCTTTTTCTATTATTGCATGCAACGGCCTGGTGGGACCCATGCCTTATACTTAGTTGGGGGGAGGGGTTATTTAATTCATGCTTGTTTCAATACTTCTAAATTAATTTTATCAAGTGAAAAGGAAAACTTTATTTCTTTCTTGTCTTTTCATGGTGACCACCGTCATGTGGGAGCTTATCTATCCTTTAGTGGTTAAGTCATCATGATTTAAAAGTTGATTTGAAAGCAAATAAAAGTAAGGTTCACTTAATAACGGCAATTTTGTGACATGTTCGGGTGGAAAACCTTAACACATGTGGATGTATTTATGAAAATCATTCAAAATAATGCTTGCTTGCTTAGAATTAAAAGCTATCCTATACTTTAGTTTTTCTCGAAAAGAAAAATAAAAACATCTTGCGTCCGTAGGAAGGCCTCCATTTTTTTGAATTTTCTATAGCAACTAAGCATATCCTACAGAGCTATTTTCTTTATCATTTGCAATGGGCGGAGGCCTTCAAAGGCACGAGCCAACGGATCATCAAGTGTTACTTGGGGACTTGGCTACCTGTGAGTTGTTTCAGAAATGGGGATGGCTGGATTACTGCTTAAGCCTTAATGGCTTCGATGACGAAATTGCTTTTCAATTTCTAAATACTTTAAACAATGGGTTTACAGTAGTGAAAGGTCTGAGGGTTGAATTTTTAGAAGATATCATGGTAGGGGTTATAAAGTTGCCACAGGAAGGGGAAAAGTGGACAAAGGATATTAACTTGCGCTCGGTTAGGGCACAATTTAACCTGCATAGTGACCCACAGTTGGAGATTGATAAGAAGTAGGGCACTTTAAGAACGTCATTACCCATGGAATTTTTACAGCCAGCCACATTTATAATATCCTACTTCACCTATGAGGGGCGTTACAAGTACCTGTATGGACTGCATTTCAAGATTCTGAGCACCCTCTGCCATGAAAACAGGCCAGTAAACTTACCTAGTTTTCTTTTTAATATTGTGAAAAAGTAGGCATCTCTTGTTCAGTCAGGAAAAGCACAATCTATTTCCCATCACTGTTTAATTAAGTTAGTTATAGAAAGGGAGTTAATTAAACAGTCAATTGGGACTTGGGAGGAATTCTTGGCTATGGAAGATTTAGCACCTAGGGTGGTTGGTCTGAGAGGCCAGGGTGTAGGTAGTAGGGTTAACATGGCAATAGGGCTTCATAAAGTAATCCATAAAATAGAACCCATTCCTGAAGCATCCTCTTCTAGACCTACCCTATCTAGGAAAAAGAGCCTGCAATGATAACACTCCTATTTCTAATAAAAAGGAAAGAAAAACTAGAGAAGCTGCTTCCGCTCCTGACACTTCACCGTGTGAAGAAACTAGGTCTACTATTGTAAAGGAAAAAGATAAAACCATAGATACAGAGGTTATGACTCCAGAATAGCAGCCAGTTGATAATGAAAATATGAATAAGATGCCCGAGGAACCCTTGCCTTCTTCCAAGGAGTAAACACCAGAAGAACCTCCTATAGCCATTATGGGGGAGGTTTCCTCCACCAAAAATAAATGCAAGGAACCTATGAGCTCTTTTCAAACCCCTGTGAGGAAGAATGCTAGATTTTTTACTAGTGCTAGTAAAACAAGAAAAACCCTTGATTCAATTATAAATGTTGAATCCTCTGAATCTGCAGAAAAGTCCTCTTCAAAGGCAATGGCGTCAAACAGAGCAGATACTGATACCCTAGCCCACGTTGTGGATGATGAAGCTATAGCTGATCCACAAGTTGAATACATCCTTGTGGACAGTGATAGGGATTCTTTAGAAATAGAGGGATTTTGCAATAATTTTGGTCAAGATTAGATGATGACAGTTGAGAGAATCTTCCTCCTGATGAATTTCCTACAGTGAATGAGGACATTATACAAGAAGTGTTTGAATAGTTGAGAAAGGATGGATTGGACACATTTTCCAAGGTAGTTGAATCATCCCAAGTGAATGATTTGATAAAAACCCTTGTCATTTGGAAAGGAAAAGCTTCCATTGATGAATCCTGCCAAGTAGATGACTCAGTAAAAACTTGTGACAAGGGGAAAGAGGCTACTTTCACTAATGTGGAGGAAGTAAAGATCCCTCAAACTGCATCTAGGTGGATCAATGTTCTTTAGCAGTATTGGAGAGGAGAAATGAGCAGATCACTGAATTGATTCCTGCAACAATTGCATGTAGGTCACCTTCTCCAGTTTATGCATTGTTCCTTAAGGAACAATTTGTTAACTTTCAATTGACAAGGATTGTTGAGGGATTAAATCTTTCTATTGCTACACCTCATGACTTCTATGATTCCTTTCGGTCAGCACCTATGCCCATCAAGAATCTATTATGTGAATTACATCTACACAATCTAGTTGTGCCTGACAATAGAGAATGGAATTCACTTCTTTACGTAGGAGATGTGCAGTTGAGGGCAGTTATGTCCTGGATTCATAATGAAATCAGTAGAGAGAATCAAGCTCTCCCATATTGAAGCAGTGAGATAGACACACCCCTTATGATGAGGCCTGAAGTTCAAAGCTCTAGGTAGAAATTCCTTGATTGTATCTCAATCACAATGAGCCCTAGTGGGTCTCGCAAGGTTCTTCCAGTTAGATAACAGGGATATGCAGATTGTGAACAATATTCTTCACAAGATGTTGAGGCCATGATTGCAGCTTGTAGGCAGCGGGGGATAAGGATGCCCCATGACTTAAAAATTAGGGAGCCCCATTCTCCATAGAATTTAACTCTTGCTACTCATTGTGTCCCATGGTTTATAATGTTGATCTGCACATAGCTACATTATTGGATGCCCTTAAGGTTTCAGCCTCCAATCTTCTTGTAGCCTTTGCTGGCAATAAATGAGAACACAGAAGAGCATGATATGGTTAAGGAAAGACAGAGGTGGGACAAACTTTTGAACAGCCATGGATGCTTCAATTATGTTGTTGATGAACTAGGTGAGAAGACCGCCAGCGACTTGAGGCTTAGGGCCAAGATCCACAATTTCATGATTGCTGGGGACCAGCTATAGTGTAGTTGGGGGGAATGATGAGCCTCTCAAAAGGCCATCTTTTCCATGTGTTTACTTTCCTTTTTCAGCATTTTGTTTTCAAAGAAGAAACTTTAAACTTATGGTTTTTTATATATTTTATATGTAAGGACATAAGTAGGTAAAATAGATGGTAAAACCATAATATATTTTGCTTGGAACTGATGGATAGAAGTTGCAGGATATAAGTGATTGCATGTTGAATAGATAGTCCTTTTCCCTATGCTATGATTATGGGTAGTCTCCTTCCTGTAGCCAAATGTTGTGCAATAATATTGAATGAAATCTCACACTTCTTTCTTAGTATTAAATGATAAAATATATTTATGCGTCAGAAGTTATGTATGCTAACCATTTTGTAGGAGTCAAGGCATGGCACATTCAAGAATTCTAGCATGGCGTTGAAAGGGTCAACAATAGTCGTTACCTTCAGAAGTGCCAGCATAAAGAAAGGACTTAAGTAAAGAAGTTGAAGATGGGCATGTCGCAGAACTCTCATGGAGGAACAAGTCAGTTCATTTCCTGAGTAGACACCATGCGCAGATCTAGAACCACTGCATGCTATATTCTGGGAAGAACTTGAAGACCTACTATTGTTGTTCAAGATTTCTGTTATGAGCACGATGTATCCATTAGTGATCCTCATTAATGGAGTGATCCTAGATTTAGGTATTAGTGTGTTTCCTCCTTAAATAAGTGGAATTCTATAGTTCCACAGGAGAGTTAGTTGATATAATTTCTGGAATAGAATTTGGCATTGTAGCACTATTTATTTTCCAAGAACATTTCCTCCATGAATGAATAGAGTGCATAATTTGAGTTCTAGTCTCTTATCTTGATTGCATTTATATTCACTCATCCAAGGGTGCCCACTTGGTGAGTGAATCATTTTATTATATTAGAATTTATTTCCTTGCTCATTAAGAAGTAAATAGAACTTTGTTGTTCCTACAGCCACTAGTAATAGAACTGGTGCATTGTTCCTGTAGCATAGGCGAGCAGAGTAACCCCTACTCCTGATTACTATTTTCTTAGCATAATTGCATTCAATTGAGATAGAATAGATTCTTGAAGCATAATGTATTTTGATTCCATAGGTTTAGCAATGAGAATCAAGGAGGTTTGAAGCATATACTTTGCAAACACCATTCCAATTTTACGTCCCTAGTCGATAATTAAATGAGACTAAATAATCTACTTACCAGCCATTTAGGGTGTCCAATCCTGAAGTAGTAGTCCAATTCTATGTGTTTTTGAGATGATTGTTTAGCCAATCAGCCATTACTTTTCTAATGACAATGCTCCTTCTTATGTCCATGTCCATGAGCAATTTTACACATTTATGGGTGCTAGTTAAAACAATATCAACATTGTTCTCCTTTTTACAAGGGGTGTGGAAGAAATTCAATTCTCCTCCCTTCCCTTTCCATTTATTCACCAATCAGTCTAAATTTTCCTTGTCTGCATTGTACTCATTCATCATGCTAACAATTTTCTTTCCTTGTGCATAGATGGTAGTACGCACCAATTCATGAGTACATTGCATAAGGGTTTTGTGTATCTTGTCTGTATACTTTTTCTTCACCCATGCTTATTCTTCTCTAAAGGCTTTAGACTGTTCAACCCACTCTTTCTATTTCCTTTCTAGCTCTTCTCTTTCAGTAATTAGTCTTGCTTTTTCTTTCTCAACCTCCTCTAGTGTGGTTAGGTTTGATGGTGCAGGAGAAGGAGGATAAGTAATAATAGGGCTTGATGAGGATGGTTGGTGGGGGTCTTTTTAAATCCTCCTATGATTCATAACTTGCACTATTTGTCTTCCCTCTAGGAATGCAATCCTATCATTTTTTGGATAGATTTAATCCTTCCATCATTATAAGCCTTCAGGACAACTTCATATTTTTTTGTTAGGCTTTTAAAAGTATCTTCTTGCCTCTCAGCTATCTTCAAGATTAATTTTGCAATTTGCAAAGTGAGGTTAGCTATTTCCACCCCTGAAGTATCTGAAACTATTTTTACTATGAGGCTACATGTATCCTCAGTCTAATCATCCTAATTAGTTCTCCTTTTATCTTTCCTCTTTAAGGACCATATTTCTAGTGTTGCATGATCTTCACTAA
Source organism: Thuja plicata (assembly GCA_018584345.1). Lineage (NCBI taxonomy): Eukaryota > Viridiplantae > Streptophyta > Pinopsida > Cupressales > Cupressaceae > Thuja > Thuja plicata. The sequence goes on from MU224933.1 coordinate 203,905, forward strand.
ACTGGGCACCAATTTTTGTCCCACTGGTGTGCAATGGTTTGGCCTCTTTTCTCACAGCATCAAACATAATGGAATCATAAAAAACCCACTTGGGTAGGATGAGGACTCCCTTTTTCTTCACCAACTCCCTGCCCTCCTCATGGATTATCTTGTCAAACTTGATCATCATTCCCTATTTTACTTCTTTCTCAATGTCTTCTTTGCTCCTTTTAGGTTGAGCTTCTTGAAACTTTTGACACTCTTCCTTGAACTTATCAATGTGGACTCTCCATAGGAATTGAATGAAGGCCCTAGCCTTAACAAAATTGTCATCAGACAAGAATTCTTGAATGGGCTGTTTAGTTACAGGGTCCAGCTCTTTTCCTGCAAACTCTGATACTGTAAGATCTAGAGTTGCATGCTTGGGTGCCTCTGACACTCCCTCTTGTAGCACCTAGGCTATGCAAAAACAAGCCCTATAGTTCCCATCTTGACCAATTTCTCTGCAATAGCTTGATCATCCATGTGCAAAGGGGATAGAGAAGGAGAGTATATATCACTTGATTGTTCTTTTCCTTCCATCTTCTACCTCTTTGGAGATGGCAGTGCTTGAGCACTAGTATCTACTGGCCTCTTCCCCTTTTGGTCACAAGTCTTTTCAATCCTAGGTATGATTGTATTGTACCCTCTTTGTTGGTAGACCACATAATTCCCAGGTGGGACTACCCTTCCCTGTGTGATTCTGCTCAGAATAGCCTTAGCCTTTTTTGGCTCAATCTCCATCAATTTCTTCTTCTTCTGGTCAAGGGCTTGCATTAAATCTTCAAACATGGTCATCAAAGACTCAACCTTCTTGGACCAAGGTGAAAATACCTTCAAGGGATCATAAGATCTATCAAAATTATGAATAAAATCCAGATATTTCTTATACACTAACCATTTTTCTTTCCTAATCTCTTGTTCAGCCAGATCAAACTCATTTCTGATGATATCCTCTAGAAAATTGAACTTGTGGTCCACTGCTAGGCATTTGGTTCTCTTTCTGAACATATCAATGATGAAACCATCATTATCTGCACACCTTTCCACAGATGTTGCCAAATGGTATGGCTCAAAATACTTATCAAATTGGGTCCACCCCCTTTTTGTAATGATGAAGTGATGGGCTCTGGTGAGGGTAGGGAAAATGATTCCCTTAATTTTTCCTATTAAAGCTTATTCTTGTAATCCACCTAGTTGCCTCAGAATCTTTGTTATACCAATCTTAAGTGGCACTTTGTAAGGAAGAACATTTGGGTTTCCCCTGAAACCATAAATCTTAATGACTGTGGAGACAAGGTATAAAATAAGATCACCCCAATTATGAACAATTTTTAGTTCTTGAGCATACTCCAAAGATCTCAAGAGTCTCATCATATCTGTGCTAATTCTAGGGTTTTCTGTACATAATAATGATTTAATCCTAGCAGAAAAAGATCTATCAAAGTTTATGTAGCTGGCTTCCTTTCTATCCCAAGACAAATCAGCACTCCACAGTTGAATAGGCAAATCCTCATCATCCTGAAACTTAGTGAGGTCCATTTCTTCTTCAAAGAAATCAGCACTATTAAACAAAATCATATACATCATTAAAGAGTACCATCTCATTGGCTTGAGTATATTCCTATCCTTGATGCCTATCAGACCCTCATGCATTAACTCAGCAATGTAGGAAGCATAATCAAAAACTACTGACATGTGGGGATGCAAAATTTGAACAACCATAAGCGTGAGGTGGACATGCATTATCATTTCCTCATCTTCTCCTATCACATGGATAAGGCTCTATACATACTCCTATCCTTGCTATTGAAATAGTCCAGTTTAAAAGGCTCTGGTGTATTTAGGCCTACAACAATCAAATCCCCTATTTTATTAAAATATCCTGTCAACACCTCATTTCTGTAGTAATCCTTATGATTCTGGTACACTTGTTTGAAATAGTTGAAATAAATGTCATCCATTTGAATTGAGAGGTCGCTTAAATTGAATACCTTTTTAATTTCATCGGTTGTGACAGTCAACAACACATTCCCCTCTGGATCTCTTAAAACCCTAGATACTCTTTCATATGTATTGGCTATCAAAGTAAATAGGTATGTATCCATAAATACTCCATGCACTATCAATTTACCCACATCTAGATCCTATATGTTTCAATCTAGGGAGGGAGCATTCCTCTGGCTATGAGCAGCCTTAAATAAATTTAAACTACTTGTGCTAGTCCTAGCATCTATGGCCCATCTATTTGCATCATACAAACCCTCCCCGACTCTAAAACGGGGATGTGTTGGAACTATTCTCTTAATTTGGGTAGCATCACCTGTGGACCCACTCAACTACTGTAGAAGGTCATCTCATACATTTCTATCTTTATATTACACCTTTCCAGAGAATTCAATCCTAGGGGCCATTTTATGAATCTAGGGCTTCTTATGAGAATGATCTTTAGATTAAAATAACAATTCTGCGACCTTTTCAAATTTCAAATGTTACTGAAAGCATGAATTTCTACTATATCACAGAAGAATTACCCATTCTGCAATTGTTTCGCAAGAGCTCAATATCACTGCAATTCTGACCTTCTCTTGAATGAATTTGATGAATTATGGTAGCTTCAAGTTTAAGAAATGAATTCTATGGCCTCAATCAAATTAGTCTTTTGCATTGAATTCAACTAAAGTGGCCACATGCTCTGTAATCAATTCACTTGGTTCAAAACTCACGGCTTAACGGTTCACTGACGACCATTTTAAGAACTTTGAATTTGAACCATAGATCTTCAACAACATCTCCTTCATCGGGGGGCTCTCATTTTTTCCCGATAACAACTATTACTTTGGGACACATGTCAGCATGACTTTATTTCTTAAACGATAGATCTCGTGCATCTTTTCCTTAAGCGATTAGGTCAACCATCAGATTTACCTTAACCTGGCTACAATTTATTTCACCTTGTGTTTACTGACTGCAGATGCAACATCATCAACTTGGACAGGCGTCAACACCACTTAATGTCTTAGATGCTAGATCTCGTGCATCTTTTCTTTAAGCTATTAAGCGAGCCATCTGATCTCTTCAGTAACTACACCTTTTTTAACATCATCTCTATGTTGTACATGACCCACCCTTTTTCCATGCATCTCCATGACTTAATCGCTTATCCTTTAGATGTCGATCACTTTGCCTTTAAGAAATTAAGTCAACCATTGGATCAATCTGTACTTGCTCTATCTTTAGTTCCTTCTTTACGACCTCATCCAGACCCACTAGGACACGTGGCATCATGGCTTAATTTCTTAAATGATAGATCTTGTTCACTTTTCCTTTAAGCGATTAAGTTAGCTGTTAGATATTCTTCAAAATTTCCACCTTTTAATCTGCGATCACCTTCACCTCTAGTGGAATACACGTCATCATCAGGACACGCATCATCATGGCTTCATGGCTTAATCGATAGATCTTGCGCATCTATGGGATAAGCCATTAAGTCATTCGTTGGATCAAACCAAATCTATCTGTGCTTTAATTAACAGTTGTTCATAATACCTGGGTCCACCAACTACCACATGTCAACACCGCTTAATGGCTTAACTTATAGATCTTGCGTATCTTAGCCATAAGTGATTAAGTCTACCATTAGATCTGTCTATGCTTTAATCTCCATCAAACCGCCTGTGATAGGGACCACATCACTCCAAAGACACTCGTCGCTCAGACTTAATCGCTTATATGATAGATGTCGGTCATGTTAGGATTAAGTGATTAAGTCTACCGTCCAACGAAACAAGATCTGCCCACTATTTAATTGAAACCCTTTTTGACCACCAGACCCTCCACAGACATGCATCGTGACGGCTTAATGGCTTAAATGATAGATTTTGAGAACTTTGGGAATAAGTGATTAAGTGGGTCATTAGATCAAAACATATTATCTCGATAGATAATGAATTTAATAAAACATTTGCGCACTTAGACTTAGGAATAATATGGGACCAAAGCGGTAAGTTACTCACAACTCATTGAATACGAACATTTTAAAAGGAACCCATGCAAGACATGACTTTAAGTGGAAAAAAGTAACATGAAATTTTAGGATCAAACTTTACACTTTGAGACATGAGACAAGGGTTTTTTAAGTGTCCTCATAAAACTCTTTATAAAAATAGACCAAGGACTTCATTTTTTGAAAAAAATTTAACCAGACTTAACACCTGGTTCATCTAGAACCATGGCATCTCTAGAAGGTATGACAACCCACATGGACTAGAATCATACATCTCTCATGTGCAGTCAACTGATTGACCATATCTAATGGCCAAGGTAGTAATCCCCAGACATACAACTTCTGGAATTGCACTTGTTTTGTAATCAAATGATATCATAGTAGTATCATGAATTTTGGATCACCCTAAGTCAATCAAGTTTCTATCAATCTATCACTCTTCTTTAGCACATCTATTTTTCTTCCGGACTCTATATCATGAGGACGGAGAAAACATCAAAGTATCCTACTTATCCAGATTGACATTATCAAGCATTCATCTAAATGGTTATACTAACATCAAACACATTTTATTTCATCACAAAATTAGGCCTAATCAAACATACAATCAATCATATACCTTTATCAAATCAGAGATGATCAAAATTAGGGTTTCATTTTCAAATCAGGCTACGGGACACTTTATCTTGGTGTACACATCGTTTCATCGTGATGTACGCACTAAATCCCTTAAATGCTAGTTCAATCTTTTACGCATTACTTTATTAATCATAAGCACAACTTTGTTATGTACGCATCGGTTTGCATACTATGTGTTATTTAACCTATGCTACCTACTACATCATTTGGGTTTTCCAATTAGGTTTTCCTACATGTTACTTGATCTATGGTACAAGTAAAAACTATGTTTTTCTAAGTGCTATATCACATAACTCTACACACTACTTTACCCTACAGATGAGGTACTTCATAGTGTACACCCTATTTTACCCTATTGTACGCGCTATTTTAGCAAAAAAATAAAATTTCTATGCTAATCAACACGTGAAAGTAAATTTAAGAAGTACTATTTAAAAGTTGACTCAATAAAAGAGGTAAAAAGCACTCATGTGAGGTCCATACTTGGTTGGTCACTAAAATTGACACCCGCACTCAAACTTGTGCTCCTAAATTGGGATAACCATCGTTGTCAACTCGCTATTCACCCAGAGCAAAAGTGGAGGTAAAAAGTGAAAGTGAAATGTGAAAGTGACCTTTTCACCTCAATTTATACCTTTTTGACCTTTTGAAAGGGTAATTGTTTGGCCTTTGACCTAATTGAGTTGATATTTTTCATCACCGGGGCATTTCTTCAAATTGATTTTATAGGGAACTTCATCAAAATTTTCTCAATATCAAGCCACATTATCCCACATCATTTCGATTCATTTCCCAAGGGGGGCATCATATCCATATCAAGAACTAAATTCAAGGATCCATATCAGAGTGTTTTTCTTCATCAAGGGCAACATTCCTATCATCAATCAAATCTGCATCGATCAATCCATAGCTGGGGCATTAAAATTTTCAATCATTATCAGTGGGCCATTTTAAATCATTTTTTCACATCAGGTTTTTCATCAACCATCAGTGAATCAAACATCAATCAAAATTAGATCAGGCATCATCTCTTCAAATCAGGTTAATCAATCATTAGACATTCTTTGAACCAATGCACTTCGCACATCGATTCAAAGAGGGGCATTTGTAGACACCTAAATTTGATCAAGTAAATCAAATTGGAATAAAGTGAGAAAATCAATTCAAATCTGAAATTAATTGAATTATTAAAAGCCTTTAGATTAATTAAATCAAACAAATTGTGCAATTGAGATTAATCAATTAATTGCATAGTTAAAATCAATTTATATCCAACCCTTTCAAGGGTGCACATGGCTAAAGAAAATAAATTAAATCATTTAATTAAATACCTTAATTTCTTCATTTGTTACATGGGATAAATTGGATCAACCAACGAGGATTGAGAATGAGAGCACACATGGATCAAGCCAAATCAATTCTCCATCACATATCTTGGAGTTACATATTGACCACTCAAATTGTCCCCTTATTTGAAACCACCATTTGAAACCCCTAATCCAATGAAACCTTAATCCTAGTTTAATCAACTCTACCCCTACCCTTGGAAAATCCTTTAAATAGAAGTCAATTTGATGCATTTAAGAACACACACTCATGAAGAAAAGCATCATTACTATAGAAAAATAGCATTGATTTGATAGCAATTACATGTTAGGATTTGCATTGTAGTGAACAATTTGAGCTAAATAGGCATAATCTTGATCAAATCGCTTCAATTCTCATTCTAGGACTGTCATTTATGGATGCTTTAAGCTAAGAGAATCATTTTTCTTTCCTAGTTAGAGAGCCATGAGATGCTCATTGTTTGATTTTCAATTCAATTCGCTAATCTTTGTTAAATATTTATTGAATTGATTAGATAACAAGTTAATTTTGTGAAGGTATGATTTCATATACACACCAGTAAACTTGATTTGGAAGGGAAAACCTTTGGCATCAATATAAGAAAACTTGAGAATCTTTCAAAGACTCCATACATTTTGAGATTTCTTCCTAAATCTACCTTTTTAGATTAGGGAGACATGACTCATATAGCTTTAGTTTTATTTCTTTCTAAGGGGAGGAACATTGTTTTTGTTCATGGACAATGATATATATTCTAAATTTGGGGATACTAGTTTGTCCCTCTTACTCTCTCTTATGGGGGGGGAGGGGGTAGGAATTTTTCCTCACATGGATTTTTACCTTCTCACACTTCTTCAAGAGTTATTTTTATATATTCATCTCTCTTTTAGGGAGAAATTTTCCCATTGGGTTTTCTCCCTTTCTTTCCTTTATGAGATATTACATTTCATATTATACATGGGCACCTAACATGGCCTAGTATTCGAGACCTATCTTGCATTTTGAGCTTAAGTCTTGATTCCCCTAAGTTGTACTTAAGGATGGGTGTCGGTGTAATTAATTATTGATCTAATTATACTTACTTAAGCTTACTTAGGATAATGTATTACATAGTAGCTTACATTTGAGACACTTAGGAGTCTTCATATATAGTTTCATATGGTGTAGGAGAAATTCCACTTTAGGTGGTGATAGTACTTATCGCATTCCACTTTATCTTTTTTCTCCACCTTTTGTCACTTATGAGTTTATCATCCCCCACACATTGTCAGTACTTCATTACACAATTAAGGATGATCTACCTTTAGCGGACATGTTATTCCACCTTGTGTAGGTGATAAGTTATCTACTAGTTATACTGTTCTCTTATTTCCTTGCCTATGTAAGTAGACACATCTCTAATGTACTCAGTTCAGTAAAGATCCATTATAGTTATGTAGTTCAGTTTAGTTATTGAATCATTGGTGAGAACACAATTTTTTCTTGTTGATTTTGTCTCTCTTACTTGTGATATCTATTAGCCGAGCTAGATCTTCGGTTGTTTCTATAGAAAAATTCTTACACATGGGAAGTTCAAAAATTTATTTTTATTTATTTAAAATGATTTTCAAGAGTCATCCAGAAAAACTAAAAAGTTTCTCTTAGTTAAAATTATTGTTAAAATTTAAAAGATAAAATGGAGGTGTTTTTTGGTAAGTTTTTGATTGAGAGATGAAAGAGTATTTTAAAGGAGAAGGCTAAGTTTCTCAAATTGCACAAGGGAAAAAAATAGTAAAATATTCTATAAATGAAAAATATGTTGTACAAGGTTTTTCTATGAAACAATTATACCTCTTTATGTTATGGATTCCTTTGTTGGTGAGTTTATAATTGTTTCTTTGATAATTTTTATATTATTAGCTTCAATTATTTTCCTTCATCACATATATGTTCCCTATGCATATAGGAGATGAATATGTTGTTCATTATTCTTGCAATTTAATCATCTTCCTCATTTATATTTAATCTTCTTGAATTTCATTTTGTGAGTTAACCTCTTATCTTGTTAAAAATATAAATTCTATCATGTGAGAGAGTCCTACCTCTAAAATTTGGAGAAAGATTTCTAACCCAATAGAAATATATTTAATATTTTATTTATTTATTATTTCTCACCAAGTGATTTAGGGTAATATTTCAAGGTAATTTACTACAACAACAAACCTTCTTACTAGATATCTCCTTCCACTAAAAATATAACTTTATATAACACTTACCTTTTACCTTACAAAATGTCCTAAATAAACTCTTCCACTAGATGGGATCATTTTTTTCTCTTTGATTTCAATAAATTATCTTCATCATGAAGGATTCAATGTACTTTAGTTCCACTACATAGTCAAATAAATAATTTTTCATTCACCTATATGAGTGATATCACTTTAGTACTAGATTATCGTATTATTATATTTGATGCATTCATAGTCCTTTAAATACTTTTGACTACCTCTTTTAAAATTTTAGGAATTACCCAATTTCTATTTTTCCCTTCTTTGACTAAATGCACCTTTTTCCTTTACTAATTATTTTTTTCCTCACATAATATGATTTATCATGTAATTGCAAATAGATTTCAACTCTACATTGTACCTATACCTTGTTTTAGCTATGCATATTTTCCCTTCACTATCTTTGGTAAGTTCTTTTCCTCTATTACTTTAATCATTTTTTAAAAGTAGATCTTATTTTCTTAAAAATATATACTCAACCTTTAGTCCATATTGGAAACTCTCATCAATGATTCATAGATTTATCATGTTCATCTCAATACTCAATCCCAGGACATTGACATATCGATCTACTTCCTGAAGATTAGAGTCATGGTGATTTGGTAAAATAGAAATCTTATAGTTCTATTTATTAGAGAATTTTTACTCAAATCTATTTGTTGTATGTTCTACAATATATTCAACAAATCAAGTTGATATTAAGTCAATGGAAAGTTACCTTAGTTCTTCTAATCACCCTATCACATTCAACATTATTCGCTCTCACACTTCGTCTTTCAAATTGTTCTTGATTCCAAAACATGATTTCTCATTTAATTTCAAGTAGAGTTCGACTCTTCATCGTAGCTATACCTTATTTTAGCTCTCTATATTTTCCCTTCGCTATCTTTGGTAGGCTAATTTTCTCTATTGTTTTTCTCTCTTTTTGAAAAAAAAATAGATCTCATTTTCTTAAAAATATATACTCAACCTTTAGTGCATATTAGCATCCCTCATCAATTATTCATAGCTTTATCATGTTCAACTCAATACTCAATCCTAGGACATTGACATGTCTATTTATTTTCTCAAGATTTGACTCATGGTGATTTGATAAAATTGAAATCTTATAGTACTCTTTAGTGTAGAATTTTACACTCAAATCCATTTGTTGTAGGCTCTATAATTTATTTAACAAATAAAGTTGATATTAAGTAAATGGGAAGTTACCTTCATTCGTTTGATCACCCTATCACATTCAGCATTTATCTCTCTCACTTCTTCTTTAAAATTGTTCCTCATTCCACCAAAGTTCAACATACTCCTTTAACCTATTCCTTCCATATTCTCCCTACTTGAATCCTATATTTAATCATATTCCAAATTTTCCTTCACTTTTAACAATGAACTAATGAATTCATCAAGTTCAAATCTCTCTAATAATTATTGTACTTGCATTTTTTATGTTTTCCTAATATTTGATATGACTCTTTTAACTTTCTCTTTCCCACATCTACCTTCACATTTACATATTCATCTTCTCTTCCAACTATTTATACACCTACCCATTTTTAAATTTTATTTCAAAATCCTTTGTCCACACACACTCTTCTCCTATTCTCCTCATGTTCCTACACTCCAACTTGCACTCCTTTTATGGCTTCTAGTACTCCATCCATTAATATCTACTATAATCCATCCTTCTAGAAAACTTTCTTTTTGTACCAACAATTTTCACTCTTCTTTGTGGAGTGATGTTCTTATCCTAGCACTCTCTTTCTTATCACTACAACCCCTCTTAGTAGTAATCTCACATAGGAATACACACTGTCATAAAAAAATGTATCTTGTTGGACTCATCCACTGCTTTATAGAGTTGTAGGTCGTAACCCTCATATAGTGTTAATGGTGTCTAACCCACCTTACCACTTGCGATGCCTAGAAACTATCAACTCCTCAATTTATAGCTAATGGAATCAAATAATTTTTTTCTATATTTTTTATATAGCCACTAAGATCAAATTTTATACAACTATTAACATAACCACATATCTCACATGCATACAAATAATACCAACATGAATATTTTCTGCAATACTAAAATATTTATTCATTAATAATTAATTATTCAAGAAAAATTTAATATAAATATCAAATATAAATTAACAAAAATATATATACATAAGAAATTCAAAACTTCGAATTTATTAAAGCAGCTTTTGTCTTGTCCAGACTTGAAATCACCTTTATTGTTCTCCGTCTCTTCCATACATCCTCACACTTGTACATATCTTCCCACATTGATTACATTTCCTTCTATGAATATCATTTATCTTTCTCTTTTTACACATGCCTCTTTTCTTCTGTTCCTTTAATCATTCATTTTTGTATGGTTCTATTCCCACATGGTTTGCATTTTTTCTATAGAATATTTTGCTACTTGAAATAAAACCTCTTTTCTATGGTCAGAATATTAATCCTCTCTTTAGTAATAGAATATTTTTTTCTACCATCGTTCTTTTCCATACTTTTTTTTTTGGAGTTGGTCTAGTGGAAGAGAATTTGTATTGTATCACAGAAATATATAGACCCAAAAACAGATAGCTAATATCGTAGAAAATAAAAGACAGTTTCCTTCTTCATTCACTTTTTTCAGACCATATATTCTTGTTTACGCTAAATTCCATTTAAATAATTTAGCATTCAAAGTGCTAAGTGCCATCATCTACGCTATATTCCATTCATAATCAATGTCACAGTGATTAATTAGAAGACTTATCAATCACACGGTTTATATATTTATAATCTAGTTTTATATACACTCAACGAATAAGCTGAGCAGATTTAAAACCTGGAAAAAAATAGCACAGCAATAAACTTTTGTAGAAGTGAATGAATACGTAACAAACTGTAATAATAAGTTTTTTAAAAGGAACCATATATTATCCAAACTGTTGAAACAATAAGCAATTCTTCAAAACAATACCAAATCTTCAAATTTCTATTGTAGCACAAGCTCATAGATTGATAGATTCCCGCCCCATAAACTGGCTGGATATTTTACTGTTCAAAAGAACAGAGCAGATATTTCTGCCTGAGAAGAGAAATTGTTTCAAATCCCCTCAGCGGTAAATGGGAACAATGCTTCAATTGACATCATATTAAATGATATATCGGGAGATAAGCAGTAAAAATTAGGTGGGTAGATTAATGCTGAAAATAACGAAGATGAATTTGGAAGAGAATCAACATGATAGATGTTGTTGGCATCGTTGGCTATATCTTTTATTTTGTCCATACCGATTGAAGCATCTTGTTCTAGAAATTCTTCATATCCATTAAACTGTTTGTAATTATCAGTTTCCCAGTTGGAAGAAATATCCCATTGTATGTCACGATCTGTTTCCACACGAAAGCTCTCAATTTCTTCATATGAAAAACTGGTCTGATCTTTGACAATGCATACAGAATAGTCTTCGGACTCTGCTGAACCCATGAGCTCATTTGTGGAGATAATATTATCCACGTCTGTCCTTCTTTTTTCTGGTTCACTGCACGCTTGTTCATTCTGATCAGACGAGAGCTGTAGATGTGGGGCTGCACCAACATGATGTTTATAGCCTTGTTTGGTGCATTTAGCATCTTTCCCGCCGACTTTCTTGCTCAAATGTGTATTCCAATAGTTCTTGATTTCATTATCTGTCCGCCCAGGCATTCTGCCCGCAATCAACGACCACCTGCGTATAATTACTTCTGATTGAACACTGAGTAGGTCTATAAATTATACAAATAATCTTTCAGATCGACTGAAAAATTTAAATCAATAGAACAAGAAAAGACAATACGAACCAAGTAAATATTGTAATCACTCTGGGTTGATTCGGATTCTTGTAAATTGCATTAGGTTGCAAGTCTGGAATACATGTTTGGGTTTTCTTTTTGGGTTTTGGTTTGAGTCAAATATCTTGACTGTACTGGGAAATGGCATTCTGACATGTTATGTATAAGTATCTTAGGTCCAGGAGCTACAACCCAAGGTTTTTTTCAGTGGATTTTTTTTATTCGTACCGGTATGCTTCCTGGTTCAGGTAAAATGTATACTCTCTTTTTACAATCAATAAAATATGAATATATATTTTTAATAAAAAAAAAATAAGAACCAAATAAAAGAGTCGAAACCTCGTACCGATTCCCCAACAATTTATGAAGTCTGATAATGAGTTCTTCTTCATCGGCGGATATATGACCTCGCTTAACACTGGGGCGTAGGTAGTTCATCCACCTCAGCCTGCAACTCTTTCCACTTCGTTGCAAACCTACACACAGAACGAAGTGAATAGTTCTTCAAAAGCTAGCTATCTGAAACTCTCAATTATCCTTAACCACAAATTACATAAAAAAATTAAACCACTGAGACCTGTGTTCTTGAATTGAATTCTATAAATTATGAGCAATTTCTCTTTGCACTGTGGTGTCTAATTAACCCACTTACGAAATTCAATAGCTTTTGGCAGTTTTCTTCCTACCAAAATGCAAAACACAAAACACTAGCTGCTTAAGCTCTGCCTTAAAAAGTATTTCCTACCTGCTTTATCAGCAATGGAATTCCAGTGACTTTCTCCGTTAACTTGTATCTGGTTTATCAAAAGAAGATCTTCAGCAGGTGTCCATGGGCCTCTATTCACACCAGCACTTGACTTTGTTCGCCTCATACTCCCTTTAGTAGTTTAAGTAAATGAAAATATACGAAGTTATGAAGCTCAGATTACAACAAGATGCTAAGCATCCACTAAACTAAATTAAATGGTGCAGCGACCAAATATCATTTCAAGCCATACTTGCAATTCCCTAGCGAAAATATGCAAATATAATTCTTTTTTCACATAATTTGTTTCTTGAATTTATAACCTCATCTTTGAATCTATTCACGAGTTCAAACCTCACGTTTTCCCCGGTAAAGGTACCTTTTTCACCGTAGTAGGATATGCCTTCAGATAATGTAGAGATTTTTCAAGGCAGGAATAATTATAAAAGTAGATTTCTCTTAGTTTGTGTCATCATTCAACCCAGCAACATTGATGCGGGACCAAATCAAAATATCTGACTAGTGTTGGGTGAGGGGAGGAGTGAGCATAGTTGTTTTGTCAGCATAACAAAAACTAAATTGCACACGGTGTGATCTATTGAACGATGTGTGTTGTACTGACGGTAGAACAAATGATGTGTTATAATGACGATGCTATGCTTCTAGGTGCTAAAAATCTTGCCCAGATCAAGAACTGCAGAAGTTTCTAGCAGTATTTTCATGTGTCAACAGTAGATTGTGAAATGCAGATTCATTCAGCACTGCTTTCTGTCACGATGCGAAAACATAGACGGTACATGGCTGTTAGCAGCTAATTGTCGGAGGTCTACCCAACTATCAGTCTGATAAAGCTTTCATTATTTCTCTGCCTCCATTTCCTCTTGTTCAATCATGCTTGTGGACTTCGTTTTCTTGTATGGGGAAAAATATAAATTATCTTTCAAGTGTGTCTCTAATTTCTGAACTTCATAATTAGCTTCTGCCACTACCATTCATTCCAAATTATAGCTCCTTTACTGAAACAACAAAATAAAACAATTTTCGTCCTTTATGAGTTTTTTACCTCGTACGTTTGGAGGAGATAGAATGGAAGTATTGAATATTATCATTGCTTGGTTGAAGTTATTCCGCAAAAGTGAGGCTTAAACAGTCTTGGGTAAAGTTTACACTCATGGAATCTACATATTCCACTGTATATGCTTAGTCAGGAGCATCAAATTAATTATTATTGGCAAGAATAAGCTATAATTGTGGTCTGCTGATATCATGAGGACGTATTTTCCAATAATAATTGTACTAGAAAGAATACTTTGATGGTGTTTATTGCGTGCACGCCAATGATATCCTAGGCCTATGGGTGCAACAAAGATCTCAAATGTCCATAGCATAAAATTGGAACACAAATGAGTTAAGATGTAATCCTAATAGGAGAGATAACCAACGAGATTATGTTCCCTTTTTTTAATGGAATATAGATTGTGAAGTGTGCGTATGAGATCTATGGTTAATGATATCAAAATGAATTCTTTCAAAATAACTAATAAAATCATTTTCCCACGCCTAGTATCTTGCACTTCCATATCTTCTAAATTTTAAAGCATCAATTTACTTTACTTGCGTTTATTAATATTTATTTAAATGCAATCATTTTTTAAGAAATTGATTAATTATGAACTTGTATTTAATTAATTGGTTAATAAATTACATCATTGCTATCTCATATCACTTAACTAATTGTATTATTATTTTTTATTATATTAAGTGGGGAAGGTCCCCAACCCATTATAGTTTTAATCAAAAACCATCAAAGAGGCTTGGAGACAAAGCCACACATATAATATCAAAACATAAATATTTATAAGTGGTACATATAGGAGATATATGAAGAATTTAGAAATAACAATTTGAAAATAGCATAAAAACAAGGGGCGCTGATAAATATATGGACCCAATCTTCCAACATTTAATCTAGTGTGTCTTCTTAGGAAGTTGAATCAATGTTCTTTTTTTTCTTGGCCTCGCCTTCATACCTACTCATTATTTCTTTTTTTTTTCTTTTTCTTTTTTTTGATCTTTCATCCCATATTCACCACATACATAACAACCCTCTGCATCGAGGGCATTTCAACATAGACAAAGATTTCAATTCCTTTCTCTAGGTGTATGATATGTTCCTTGTTCTTCTCACAACCCACACAATTTTTAGGGGTCACTAAATTTTCCACTCAAGTACTGAGGTATTCAACCTCATCATTCAACACTTGCCAATTTTGAGAGGAAAATTCTTCACTAGTCACACCCTTTTAAGTTTTGTGTCATAAATTGGACCCAATGCATTTATGACACTTACACATAAAGTATAGTGCATTTATGATAGAAATCATTATCAATAATTTATGATTCTAACTTTAATAATGATAAAGATGACCTTTTAACAATTTATGGTTCAAATATGTCATAAATTGGGCTAAACAAAAGTGCAATGTACAAGCATCTTCATAGCATGCAAAAAAACTATAAAAATCTAGTTTTGAAATGGGCATATCATGAATTAGAACCCTTTTGATATGTGTCCCTTCACACAAACACAACCAAAACTATTATTCCTACCCATTCCAGAAACAAAACTCTCTCTCCCTGATTTTGAGATCTCTCTGACTATTGGATCCAAGACTCTCTTCTCCCCTCTATCACTTGAAACAAAAGCATTAGAAAAATATACTAACACACTCACGTACCAATCATTATTATCTCATCTACACTCATGCATATCATCTCAAGGGAGGATCCATAGATATGTATTTCTCTCTTCTCTTTCATATGATCTTACAATATTAGTATTAATATTGTTTGTACACCTATTCATCTATTTAATCAATTGTATCATTTATCATTTTTAGTAATAGGGGCTTTCCTCCATAGTGGGGGTTTCTTCTATTGCATCATATTTTATACAATCTATGTAGCTAACTCTCTATGGATGTGGAAACACCAAAATGAGGGTTTGATTGAGGTGTTACCCCTATACAACCCCAACAATTTTCCTTATCTTAGTGTATGTAGGTGCAAAATATGTTCCTCAAGAATTGAGGAATTTTTATGCTCATTCTAGTGTTTTCAATGCTCTTTTTGTACAAATGATAGTGCATTGGATAAATATCCCCATATTTCACTTGCATCCAAATCAAGGCTTTTTCGGCTTAAGGATAATAATTTCCTCTCCTATTATTTTTGTCTCTATAATAATAATACTCTTATCTTATTTTGTGCTTTTGTAATTCTAATTTTTTAAGTTTCTTAGAATAGCTTGGTTAAAAACATGTTTCATTTCTTTGGATTAATCTCCCTAGCTCACCAGAATGCTAGTATTATGAGGTAGTAGAGGTTTATTTCCTCCTTAAGGCTTTACCATTTTGAGGGTGATAAATTTTTCTCACCCACATCAGCCTATTACTACTCATCATCATTCTCATATCCCTTAAATGTGTTGAGCCTTTCAAGAGCTTCCTAAGAATTAGTCTCTATGGGAGGAAATTGTGAATAAGAGTCCTTGGGAATTAGATAATTAATTGCACCATTGTTATTTCATAATATCATTAAAATTAATTTTGTGAGATTAAAGAAAATCTAAAATTAAAATTAAAAAAATTCCCTCTTTCTTCATCTAGGTTTCTTATATTTATTTCCAAAAGCAAGTGCATGTTTTTAGAGATTATATGTGTTTAAGATTTGTATGATTTTTTTTAAATTTTAATAGATTCATGTGACAAGAAGTTACTAAATCATCACTTCCTATGCATCAATGTTGTTTATCCTTAGTTTCACATTGACTTGTTCCCAATGAGAAACTCAATAGGAAAATATTCCCTTAATTTAACACACATATTTTATTACATACCTAAAAATAATCCCTCTCATGATTTAAATTATGAGGATGATCATGCAGTTCAAGTGTCTAACAAAAAATTGAACTTGGACAAAAAATTGGAAGGCTTTAAATAAATATGAGTATAGAACACTTTGTTATGGATTTTGTCTCCTTGATTAATAATATAAGGAGATTTGTACAAGGTGATACAAAGATTGTGCATATACTCTATATAATAGCTCTCATAATGGATAAAAAAACCATGACCATATCTACTTTCACAAAATCTCATGGATATGTGGCACCTTAAAACTAAATGGGGAAGTAGGTATCGATACCCATAATGATACGTTATATTCTACATTCACTTACTCTATCATGTCTACTACTACATACAATGACAATATCATCCAAGATAGTTGTAGGCCTAATCCTATCAACCAAAATACTAATGTTTATCTTCCTCCACTCTACCTTTTATTTATCAAGATATCCACCAAACTTATCCACCTCTCACTTACCACAATTTTCCACCTAGATATCATAATTTCCCACTAGCTACATTTAATTAAAACCCACCTTCACTTTCTAACTTTTCACAAACTAATTCACCATCTAATTTTTTTGAGTAACTATTTTTGTCAAAAAATTTCATCATTACAACAAAAATTGAACATAAGAAAAGGTCAATCTCAACAAACACTTCCATCATATTGCACAAATAGTCCACTTTCATAAACTATCCTAAGGAATTATATCCTACAATGGATAAAGGTGCAATGTTTTGAGAAGTAAAATAGGAAAGTTAATCCTAGCATACGTGTGTTGGAATTTACAAATTTATGTTGTGATTTAATTCTTGAGAGTGCTCTTCTTCCAAAAAAAATCCCTATGTCATTAAAAGAAAAAGCTTTAGATTGGTTTTTATCTTTTCCTACTAACACTTTTTTGCAATCGTTCAATATATTTTTATAGCATTTTCAAAACAAAATTGGACCTCAAGTAACATCAATCTATTTGATGCATTATAAAAAACATGTGAAAGAAAAAATAACTAATTTTATTGGTAGATTTCAAACTTTGTATTCACAAATTTCTTATTCTCTTCATGATGCTAATTTTCAAAGACTTTTATAATGAAATTTCACAACTAAATATGAGAGATAATATATTGTTTATAAACTTTCCTTTGATTACACACTTGTGCACAATACTTCATGATCATTTACCTTTGGTTAGCCAATATGAGGGCTCTTCTACTATGACTCTAGTTGACAAATCAATATAAAATAGTCAAACTTGTCAAGTATTTAAGAAATAAAATAAGAACTCTATTGAAATACTATCTCATTATTATAATAATATTAAGACTCAAGTACTAGTAGAAATGCTTCCTATTGTAGCTCACTATTCTTATAAACTAAAGAGTTGATACTACACAAATTTATGAGTCATTATATTCTATTATGCTTATATTACAAACAAAAATTGGTTAGACTTCCCACCATCCATCATTTAGACACTACCAAATATTTACCTCCTTCATTTAACCCAAAGGTCTTTTATCAATATCAACAAACGAGTGTCTAACGGGTTTAGCTTAGTTGGTTGAAGAAATGGGTTCTCATTGTGGAGACCCTGATTCAAGTCCCAAGAGGGGCATCTTTGTCAAATTCTAAGTTTTGACCGTTCGTCTTCCATTGGTTGTATTTGTCTCATTGTAAAAATGTGGATTTATAAGTTGTGACTCTTGGTATTCTATTATTTTTTTTCTAGTGTGGCTTCTCGTAAGGAGATCGTATTTGTCTTAGATTGATGGTTGAATAAAAATGTTTGTAATGCTCAAATGAGAAAATATTTGTAAACGATCTATAATATAAAAAAATATCATCAAACTAGTAGACATAAAACTAAGTAATATATAAATCTAAGAAATTAATTCCAAAACCTAATTGACTCTAATATCATACAAGTATCTAGCATGAATGATAAAGTGGGCAAATCTATTGAACCTCCTAATAAAAATTACAAAGTTTCACTTAATCATTTTCCTTCCAATTCCAAAAAATTTGTTGAGTCAAATTTTAATTCCATATAAATATAATCCCTAACCAAACATGTTAAACATCTAGTTAATGGAATATAACCTTTTAATAAACAAGAGAAACCTAAATCTAATCTCAACACAAAACAAACCCTTACTCAAAATGATAACTCAATGCATGTGCTTGATAGAAAATTATTGATTATTGCTAGATTTAATAATAAACCACACATATGGTGCTCATTGATTTCGTTTTCATGATAAATGTGGTTAAAAAATAATTTCTTTACATATATAAATCAAATTTCAAGAAACTTATGATAAATTTGAAGTCCTGAGTGTGATGGTTTTACTTGTTCCACCATTGGTTCCATAACCCTTTAATTAGTTAAATTCAGACCTAGAAGCTTAGATTTACCCTTTACCATGATCCCTAACTCAAACTAATTTCATGTGAATTTGGGTCATCCTTCACTCACCTTAATGAAAGATATATGTTTCATAGTCCACAAATTTTTTAAATTCTCATTGAAGGACAAGCACATACAATTTGTGATAGTAGGTTCTATCCCTTTTCTATATGTGGAACCTTTACAATTGACTATTGTTTCCAGAATATCATCAACCCCTTAAAACTCATGATGATGCTAGCATTATATTTTATATATTTTTATTGATGCCAACTCTTGGTAGTGGCATTGATGTCAAGTTAGTGAGGATGAGGATTTTCTTCGGATGTGATATTGATTGATGAAGAAGATTTGAATTATGGTATGAAAAAAAGTGTATCTTATGATTGATGAGTGCTTCAAGGACATTAATTATTTTTAACTTGAGTGATTAGATGTTCTAACGATAATACTAAGATAATATAAGGTATATATACAAAAACTAGAATTATGACAACCTGGAATATACAAGAAAGAGTATTTGAAGACCATGTGGAAGAATATTATGCATTCCTTCACACACCCTTCACATAAAATAATGTTGGCTTGTGCATTTTTTTTATAATGTATATGCATTATGAATATTGCACTATGATTTTTACGTCCCCAACCAATTATTTGGTGAAATTGTGATGCGATGTTGGCTGACAATAAGGTAGGAAAGGATTGGATATTCTTAGAGAATAATCTACATTACTCTATATTTTTATTTTAGGGTATGTTGTTTGGTGGACACGGTTATATGGTTTGTGTAATTTTCTCTAGTTTAGATATATTTTGATGGTTTTCTCTATAAGTGGATATTTGTTGTCACAAGTGTGATACTGGTGTTTGTGTTGGCTCCTAGCCAACCCAATATCAACTTTTTAAATGTCTTGAAGTAACCCCTAATGGTTTTTGTTCTCATCTCAATTCTCATTCCATACATCAACTCCTTGATTTGTACTGGAATAGGTCTGTCGCCGGACCAATTTAAGGGACCAACACCATGAAACTCATTCATAAATTAGAATAATATATAGAAAATCAAAGTTCCAAACTTAAATGAGTTCTTCTCATCCTTTTTTTATCTTTGTGAGGTTCTCAATTAATTGACCTCTCATCACCTCACATAGGTCATACTCCTTATTCTCTTTAAGCATTTGATATGCAGTATATATTATTATCGTAGACACTTATTTCTCTCTACTAGAATGGTAAACCTTGTATCCAATAACCATAGATGAAAATTTAACATCATTCTGGAATATATCATTGATTTTCATACCTCTTTTTTCTAATACCACTCTAGTTGCATCATGTACAGTGTCATTATTTACAAAATTTAGTGTACATGGATTACTCTGGATGCCCACAATCCAGTAACCGTATGAATTGTCTCATTTTTTATCTTCATGGGCTTGTTGAGCCACATAACCTCACCATGAATCCTAATAAGTATATATTGTATCCATTCCTCCTCTTCACTATATGAGATATACGCAAACAAAGAAAATTTCTTCTCCGCTAGGGCTTGGAATTATGGTTTTAGTTGACAATCTTCTCCTAAAAGTTTGGTGTTATACAATTCCATCAACTTGTTTTTGTCAAGATCCTCCAAACTTTCATGGATGTATTCCCTAACATCATCGACATGCAAAAATTTGTATGCACATTAGAAAGAGTTCCTTTTGGATCTACCTTGACCTACTTGTAAGGATGTTTCATGAAATTGGGTCCTGGCCTCTTAGTAACATCAACTATAACTGGGGTATCCATCTTGCTAGGTTGAATTTGAAGAGATTTTCACAGAAGAATACCTTTCACCAAACCTAGGTTTTTCACATAAATAGCTTTGAACAATCTCCTTCTTTTTCTGATTACATTGAAATTTTCCATGAGATCGCCTCTTTGCTTGTTCTCTTGATTGCAATGTGACAAATGAGACTCACAAAGTGCCATTTATTTTCCTTTCACCTAATTTTTGGTTGTATTAAATTATTCGTTTCCTAATTACTTCAAACACCTTATTCATTGTCTTGGTTCACATAAATCTACTACAGACCTTCTAATCTTCTCAAATCCATCTGGTAGTGACTCCAAAACCTCTTTTCCAACATGATTCAGCTACTTTATGCTTGTCAAATTCAAGCACAATCATCTTCAAGAGATTTCATATGATTTGGCTTATAATCTCCCTCTAGGCCACAAGCCTAACTTCAATTCCTTGAGGAATTTCTAGCACCAGATCCAGGTTTGGACACTCCAGATGATTCATCCTGACTTTTCTTCACCCATGTCTACTTTATTTGCTTCCTAACCTCTTCAACATTCACCTTTGCCTTACCTTTTTCATTTTTTTGAATATTCCTCCTCTTGCTGACTAGATCTATGGTGTTCACATTATTGCTCATGTTGTTTCTTGTAATATGACCAAATTTATTGTATTTGCAACAAACCACATTCCTTTCTCCATTTCTATTGTTCATTTGGATTTTCTTGTTTGTGCACTACTTGGAAATGTGTCCAAATCCATTTCATGCATCACATTTAATTCTAACCTTTTTGGAATAATTTTTCTTCGCAACACTTCTACACTCACTTTATTTATGACCATGTTTATTGCCCTTAAAGCATTGACCAAAAAAAGATGCACTATTATGATTCATTTTATTCCTATAATGCATGGTTTTATGACCAAATTTACAATAGATAAAGAGCTTACCATCAATCCTTTGAGCATTAGGTTGTCTTGTTGATGGCTTCTTGTTCAGCTTGTTCTCATATCTAGGCTTGTCAAATCTAGGTCTATTTTGTGTAGACTTAGAGGTTTCTCCTTCCTTATACCCAAGACCTCTCTTGTCATCTGGAATCCTTTGACTTCCAAGGAATGAAATAATCTTGGCTAAACTAATCATTAACTTTTCTTTGTAGTCATTTTCTATCACAAGTTCATCTTTGAGTTATTCTTCAAGATCCTTGGCTTCCTGTAGATCAACAAAAAGTCTATTGCATTCATCATATCTTTCCATCAAGTATTTTTCTAGGTTTTCTTCATTCTTCTTCCAAGCCTCAATTTCCTTGGTCATCTTCATCACCATAGGTTCCATATCATGCTTCAAATTGGCATTATCTTTCTTAATTTTTTCACAGTCTTTGGTCTTTTCTTTCAGATCTTGACTCAATTATTCATCATCTGAGCTATCACTATTCTTTTGTTGTAACAGGTCACAAAGTTCTCTTCTCTTCACCTTGGCTTTCTTCAATTTTTCTTTTAGCTTCATGATGAAATCTTCAGCTTCTCTTAGATCATCCTACAACAATCTTACTTTACTTTTAGATTGATCAAGATCCTCTATTGCAACTAATAGTTGTTCTTGCAAACCTAAATTCATTTTTCCTTCTTGGATCTCCCTCAAGCTGTTAAAATTTCTCCAAGAGACTAAGAGCTCTGATACCAATTGTTGAAATGAACACTGAGAGGAGGGTGGGGTGTGGGGGCTAACTCAATGTTCTAAAAAATTTTGACTTGTTAAGACTGATTTTCAAACCACTTAATGCATATAACTAAAAGTAAAGTGCAAGAACATAAAGTAAATAAAAACCACACCATAACACATTGATTTTTATCTCAGAAACCCTATTAGGGGAAAAAACACAGTGGGGATGATACCCACAATCCAATACTCTACATAACATATTGTCATATAAAAGTTAGAAATGCACTTGCATTCAGGCTCACTTCCTAGAGCTCACTTCTAAATTACAACTAAGGCAAAATCCCTTTAAATGAAGGCTCGTTGCCTTACTAGATCACTAAAATTATCACAAGGTCTTTTGAAATGCTAGAGTAGCATCAACTATGCTTGATTACAGCTCCATATAAGCATAAGAATATGATCTGATACACTTTTTCTTTTGATTGCTCTGCACTATGTTCTTTGTTAATCAGACTATTAAATCACATTGTCCTACATCAAATCAGCATGTAACTAACTTGCAGACTTCACACATGCATCAAATATCATCCAACTTACTTCTATAAACCCCAATCCATTGATTATTTAGGTACACATCCTCATATAAGATCTCCCATGCCAGCTACAAAAAATGTCCTAGGAAAATGTAACACATTTTGACCAAGTTGGTCAAATCCTCACTTTGAATTGATTTCCCTCCAAAATAATTATTTACTTTCAGCTAACTACATGTACGCTTTGTTCTTCATTCTTTCACTTAGCCAAATCTCTCTTTGACTTTCGGTTTGATCTTCTACAGTAATGCGCATGTGGAATTCATGTGTAGTTTCCATCAATGACAATATCTAACCATCTATGCAGTGTCTCTTGCCAACATTTATTTGGGTGCAATTTCCACCTCTTGATTAAATGTTTGTCTTATTTATTGTGGATTTCCACTCTATGTTTTGAGTGTTTTCCTTATTTGGTGAATATTTCCAATCCACATTTCAAGTTAGTGCCTTATTGAGCCACAATTTCCACTTTTTGGGTTGTACAAATGCCTTTCATTAGGGATGAAATTAATTGTCAAAACACATGACTTAATGAGTTGGTTTGAATTCAATCAAAGGGGATGAAATTACATGCCAAGAGGTTCAATCTAAATGAATATGGTGATTTAATGAAGGTTGGTATGATTTTATTTGCAAGAACCATGATTTTAATGAGGCGCAATTTTATTTAATGATGGGCATACGATTTAATCGCCATAGATTTATAACAACCCTCAATATCCCTATATAAATTTATTTAATAATTGATCACAATTTTGAAATATGTTTCATAATTAATTACAATAATTATATGTGTTTTTTGTTTTTTTATCAATAAAAGGCCTAAGCCTTGGTTTTTATTATATTAAAAAGTTGTAAAGATACATTGTCTCCGTTCACTACAGGCACTGGTAGGAAAGAACATAGAAGAAAACCTCTAGTCTAGCCTAGGACCAAGGCCTATAATATGTCATATAGTATGAATTAAAAAATAGAATAGAAGGAGGCATTCCTTCTTTTACAATTTGATCCCTCACAAGAGGCAATCTGCATCCTAGCTAACCCTAACTATTACATAGAGTACTTTTGGAAATTTGATCCCACTTTCACATTGCTGCTTCCATTTGGGAAATCTTTCATATCGTTCCTTGTTCATTTTATTTATAAATTACCTTTATCCTGATCCTGCATAGACATCACTTACAATAGAAAACTATATCTACTGGTAAAATGTAACTGATTGAATGTTTGAAGATGTTAAGTTGATGATCATACAAGGCATTAAATCCATTAATGTATTGTATTGTCATTGATGTCAACTTGATATAATTTGTATGGTCATGTAAATACTACCAAAGACTTCAAAGAACCAATGAATCAAAGGCTATGCTATCAGTAATGCATATAAGTCAAGTATTCACTAAGTGACTGTATACACAGACGGAGTGCACACCGACAATCAGAGTAAAAGAGAAAAATTCATAGAGTAACCCGACGAGATAATGCACACCATTACCAATGAGCAAAACACACAGTAACTCGACAAAAATAATTTTAGTGTTGCCTGATGGAAAAGACAAGGACGAAGATCCTGATGACAACTGAAGTCACACCAAAAGAATAGTCAGTTATCACCGATGACTAACTGAAGTGTTGACTGACAGAACAGAGAGTTCATAAAATAACAAAATACTTAGCTGTCAAGAGCTATAAATAGATTTAACAAATACTTATCATTGTTTTAATCATCCAAATAAATCCAGAGATAAGTGATTGATTTAAAGCTAATTTGTCCACTTTGCAAGAAGATCTCTTTGTGATAAAATAGGAGTTTTCTTTAAATCTATAGGTGAGAATTGGGGATCACGTCAAAAATAAGAAAGCCAAGAAAAGGTAAATCATGTCTATATAGAGACAAGCCCAATTCATTGAGAACGGGGAAATCTGAGAGGAGAAAAAGAGAAGAGAAAAGATGCTAAAGAAAATATAAAGGAGAAGAAAGTCTTCATTCAGTCCTGAACAACAAGCTGAGGAAAGAGCTAGATTCTACAGACATCAAAAGACAGTGAGACAGCATCACAGAGCACAACAGTGTGGAGAAAAGGTATAGAATTGATTATATTGATCATAGAGGTAATGGACTTACAATAGCTCTGAAAATATTCAATTGAGTTGTATGTATGAACAGATCAATAGTGTTTCAGTTTAACCATTGAAGCATCAAGTCTCTTAACCAAGCAGGACTTAAAAGTCTTTTACAATTGAGATACATCCCAAGGAGTATCAAAAAGTTTGATCATGAAAGTAGCACTGGATATGTCTGATACCTATTGACAGGCCAAGTGAGTGTTTGATCACAGATGGTAGCATTAGATGCTAGATACTAGGTGACAAACTATCTTTTAAATCCTCTAACAAGGTCACACCTAACAGTGTGTTTGTAACCTTTAATAGGGTTGGCTCCTAACAGAGATCACTTCAAAAGATTGAAAATTTGGGGTATCAGTCCCAGTGGTTTTTCCCTTAACAGGGTTTCCATATTAAAATCTATGTGTTATGTGTTTATTTTTTATTACTTTAGTCTTTTACATTTCACATATGCAATTCTGGATTTATCAGTATACTCTGCATATTTACTGAGTTTCGGTAAATAGTTAACTGCATATCGGTAATCATACAGAAGAGAGATTTAAAAAGCAATCCAACAAGTAGAAAATTGATATAAGTATTTCAAGGAATACATCTTGTAGGACAGAAGATAACTTGAGACATAATTTGTGGTTATAATTTTTAAGGGTTGATTTAAGGATTAATTTTTCATGAGGCCACTGATTCACCCCCCCCCCCCCCCCCCCCCCCCTTCTCAGTTATTACTAACAATTGGTATCAGAGCTTGTGTGCTTAGAAGGAAGGTTTCAAGACCTAATCTAAAGATCATAAGATGAATAGATGAGATGTGCCCAATCTAAACAAAGATAATTTTGCTTCATTGCAGAGCAAAATAAGACTCCACTTATCAGATATTGGAAATGATGTTACTCAATACTTAGATACTGAATATGTGTTTCTCACAGGAGCACCAACAGTTGAACAATTGAGAGAGAAGAATGAGCACAAGTGCATGATGATAGAGCTTGCTTCCTCACTCTTCGATGTTGAATTTGAAGATGTCAAAACCTGCAGGATTGCAAAGTAGATGTGGGACAAATTGATGCTTGTACGTGGTGGTGACAAAAATGTTTTGAGAACCAAGGAAAAAAGCCTTAGAGGAAAGCTTGATGATCTCAAAATGAAAGAATGTGAAAACATCACTCAATACAGCACAAGAATCAAAGAGGTAGTCAATTCTATCCAAAGAGTTGGAGGTGTACTAGAAAAAGTTACAGTGGTAAGTAAAATTCTAAGAACCTTACTACCTACTTATGCTATTAGAGTACCTTCCATTCAAGAAATGAGAGCAGTAGAAAATAGCAATGTTACTCTAGACAGTTTGATTGGAAGACTAATTTCATTTGAGATGAATAACTTTGATAATAGCGTCTTACCAAACATAGAGTCTGCATTCAAAACTTCTATGAGAATAAGTAAATCAAGTCATAAACACCCTATGAGAAAAGATAGTGATAGTGAAAGTGAAGAAGAAGATCTTGATGAAATTGAAGCACTTATGGCTAGAAGAATGTAGAGAGGCAAAGGTAAATACAAAGTTAAATTACCACGTATTTGTTTTAATTGTAAAGAGAGTGGACACTTTGCTGCAAGATTTCCTAACAGAAGTAATGACAGATCATTTGAAAATAAGTCTGACAGAGGTGATTATAGAAGCTACCGACAATCAGAAAAAAGAGATACACGAGACTACAAGGAAAAAGGAAAGAAGTCCAATTACCTATAAAAATATAAAGATGATGATACTGACATCGAATCTGATAAAGACATCGAGATGGTGTTTGTGGCAGTAAAGGATGATTCAGATGATGATGAAGAAAGGTATGTAGAAACTGCACTCATATCTAAAGTTAGTAAAAATGATGTCTGGATCATAGATAGTGGCTGCACTCACCATATGACCAGTGATAAACAAAATTTTGAGACTTTTGAATACTATAAAGGTGGTTCGGTAAGAATGGGTAATGACACACCTTGTCCAGTTGAAGGTAGAGGAACCATAATGTTGAATAACTAGATAAAAGGTGAAAATTCTTATTGGGTAAATGGATTGAATTATAATCTATTGATTTTTTCTTAGTTGAATAATTCAGGTCACAGAGTAGCATTTGAAAATAAGAAGGCAAAGATCTTCAATAAATCATAAAATCTTATTGGTACCGGTGAGCAGACACAAGGTAACTTATTCTATCTGAATGATACTGACACCACTTTTTTGATTGCTACAAATGAAGACATATGGTTGTGGCAAAAAAGATTATGTCATGTGAACTTTGACAACATGATAAATATTAGCAAAAAGAGAAATGTCAGAGGCTTACCGACAATGACCAAGCTTGATAACATCATGTGTAAGAATTATCAAAAAGGTAAGATGACAAAGTCTAGTTTCAAAAGCAAAACCCATACATCTGATGTCATTCTAGAATTAGTCCATACTGATTTATGTGGACCTATGAGGACAAAGAGTTATTATGGAGATAGATATTTTATTCTCTTTGTTGATGATAACTCTAGAATGGTGACAGTCATGTTTCTAAAAGATAAATCAGAAGCATTTAAGATGTTTAAATGGTATAAGGAAATGGCTGAGAAACAAAGTGATAAAGAATTAAAATGCTTAAGGTCAGATAGAGGAGGGGAATTTATTTCTGATGAATTCACTAACTTTTGTAATGATCATGGAATCAGAAGACAGGTCTCTACACTAAGAACACCACAACAAAATGGAGTTGCTGAAAGAAGGAACAGATCCATAGTTGATTGTGCAAGGACACTGATAATAGAGAAAGGAATCACCCAAATCTTCTGGGGAGAATTTTTTAGTACTGTTGTTTACACATTGAAAAGAGTATAATTGAAGAAAGACACCAAGAAGACACCTTATGAACTTTGGTATGGATACACACCCAATGTAAGTTATTTCAAATTTTTTGGCAATCAATGTTATATCTTAAAAGATGATATAAATGGAAAACTTGACTCCAAGAGTGATGAAGGAATATTTCTAGGGTATTCCACCAAGAGCAAGGCTTATAAATGTCTAAATAGGCCTCTAACAAAATTGTTGAAAGTGCAAATGTAAAGATAGATGAATTTGTAGAGAAGAATCAAAAGGAAAGAAGTAAAGAACCAGAGGACTACAATAGGTTTTCTTACAATGAGGAACCTGACACTCTACCCAACCAACAATGTAGAGCTCCCGAGCAATAGATCATTACACCCGAGCATCAGGCTGCAAATACCGACGATCAGAATATTGCTCAAAATGATGCACAAAGTGATGGAGAACCGAATGAAGAACAAAACGATGATCAAGCTGATAGACAAAGAGTCGAACCTGTACTTGTAAGATATGTCAAAAGGAATCATCCACAGAACCAGATCATAGGAGATAAAAAGAATGGTATGAGAACCAGAAGTAAGTCTTTAAATACAAGATGTCTTATTTTTTATTATGAGCCCAAATATGTCAATGTTGCACTAGATAATGATGAATGGATAAGTTCTATGAATGAAGAGATTGAGCAGATAGAGAAAAACAAGACATGGACACTTGTATCGAGACCAGATGACAAGAATGTCATTGGTACAAAATGGATATTCAGGAATAAACTGAATGAGAATGGAGAAGTCGCCAGAAATAAAGCAAGACTAGTATGCAAGGGGTATGCACAAGAAGAAGGAATTGACTATGGAGAGACCTTTGCACTCGTTTCTAGGCTAGAAGGAGTGAGAATATTACTTGCTTATGCTTCATGTAAAGGATTAAATGTATATCAAATGGATGTCAAGTATGCATTCCTAAATGGAATACTTGAAGAAGAGATATACATTGAATAACCATAAGGGTTTGTTGATCTAGACAAGAGGGACATGGTATGTAGACTACACAAATCCATGTATGGACTGAAATAAGCACACCGATCCTAGTATGAAAGACTTCATTCCTATCTTATAAGTATTGGATTTGTAAGGACTAGTGAAAACAATAATCTTTACTTGAAGGAAGATACTGTTAGAGTAATTATATTTTACACTTATTAATTAAATCACTTCAATTTAATTAATTAAGTTATTCATTACTCTATTTTCTTAAGCTATCTCTTAGGTGCATTATAATTAATATCTTTATTAATTATAATGTGTAACCTAGATTTTTTAGGATTTAGGGTTTTGTTCACCTTTATAGGTTGAACCTTGTAAATCATTTTTTCAATTAATTCAAATTATAATTTCGCTCTCACATTTTGAGCAACTTCTGAGTTCTTAATTTTCCCTCTTTCTGCTTCTCTCCTGTAATAGGTTATTTGCATACAGGTATTCTTGGCATTCTGTGGATTTGTAATTCTCAAATCCTACATGGTATCAGAGCTCCCCTGCTGCTGCCCATTCTGGTGTTTTTGAAGCAGGTTTTGAGGTTAAGGGTTTCAAGTTTTTGAAGAGTTTTTTATTGGATTTGGGGAAAATTTTTTATTGGACACATTTTGGGCTGAAACTAACCTCACCAATGGATTCATAGGATCGTTCAGACAAATTTTGATATAAAATTTGACCACCTTTGGGTACCGGAGCAAGCTATGGCAATTTTTTATGGAAAGAGCGCTGTACGAACCTGGCACGCTTTTCAAAGTGTGAGACGCTGAGATTTGAGCACAGAAGGTACGAATGTGGTCTTTTTCTACACAGGTGGTTTTGACTGCTTAGTGGGTGGTTTTTGGTGCCGCAGGGGGTTTTTTTAGAAATTTTCAAATTTTTGGCATTTTCAGAATCCATACTCTGGAAAATTGGCACCCATTTTTGAGAAATTTTTGCATATGGTATCAAAAATCAAAGTGTGATATATCATTGGAAAGATATTTCCAAGCCTAATCCAACCATGCTAGTTTTATTTTCAAATTTTTCCGTTTGATCAATTTTTTTTTGGCGTCAAAGTGGAGGCATCTGAAAATCATGTTTTTTCCTTGTTTTTTTTGCTTACATACTTATTTGAAGTGTACGGGAGATAGTATAATACTTTGTGGGGGGTGCAAATTCTATTTCTATCATTTATTTCAAAGAGACACTTCTACTTCTGTCTACCTTCTCTCAATGGAGGACTCTTCTGTTGCTCGCCTTACACCTCACAACTATCACACTTGGAAAGGGAAAATGACCAGATTGCTTATGGAAAAAGGGCTATGGTCATGCCTCGATGCAGCTCAGCCAATTCTATAGAGGCCTTATGAGGCTCTTATGCATAGAAATAGGATGGATGAGGCAATGGGCCTCATTTCCATGAATATTTCAGATGGGTTGTTGTTCCACCTGGATGGTCTTACCACACCCAGGGATATGTGGGACAAGTTTTCCACCTTATTTGGCACAATAAATCAGTTCAAGGTTCTCCAGATAGATACAGAGTTTACCTCCTTGGTACCTAAATCATTCACCAGCATTGAGGACTTTCTAATGAAGTTCAAGTCTCTTCGATCTATTTTACAGGTTGTTGGAAAGACGAAGTCAGATGATGAGTGTATCTTTCTGATACTCTCAAAGCTTCATGGCCCTTATCATATTTTCACTTCTACCTTCTACTCCACTATGGATGCACTGGGTGCATGTCATGTTATGCCCTCTTTTGAGACCTTCTGTGACAGGTTAACTCATGAGCAGTCCAAGCTCAGTCAGATGGATTCTCTTACAGGTTCATAGTCACAAGCATTGCTTGCCAAGACATCGCAGGATACACAGAAGCCGAAGCCAAAGTAGATATCTGATTCCTCTTCTCAGCACTCTACTAGCCCACCATCTTTTTCTAAGAAGGAGAAACAAAAGACTGAGAACCCTACATGTTCCTATTGTCAGAAGGGGCCTCATGATGAGTCACATTATTTTTAGAAGAGATTTGATGGCTATGAGAAATAGATTGTAGATTTGCAAGCTCTCCTTCAGAAGAGAACTATCTCCTCTCCATCCTCTTCCACCTTACAAGGGTCTGATTTTCAGTCTTCAACCTCATCTTTGACATTTGGACAGGATTTTGGATAGGGTCATGCATTACGGGCTTTCATTGCATCCCCTTCCCAGGTCCCTTGGATACAGGATTCAGGTGCTTCTCACCATATGGCATCTTCTCTGGAGATCTTCTCTTCTATTAAGGCTTCTCCTCTTCCCCACATTCTCATGGGGAATAACACTCTTATGCCATTCTGCGGGAAAGTTTCTGCATGCATTTAGGATGGCACATTCAATGATATATTGTATGTTCCATCTCTATCTACAAACCTTCTCTCAATTTACCAAATTGCACACAGTGGATCAGGGAAGACAGTTGAGTTCACGCTAGATTTAGTCTTCATTCGGGATAGTGTGACATGTGGTATTATTGCTACAGGGATAGTTGATCATTCCACCTGTCTCTACACCTTTTCACACTTTGTTCCACCATCTCCATCATCGGAGCACAACTCTCCTCTTACGCGAGAGCATCATGTGGGACAGTCAGGTCACTTGAACCTCTGTGTTGTTCCTGAGACCACTTCTTTGGCTGCCTCACCTCATCTTGTTGGGGTTTCTTCTCTTCAGCAAGACTCTTCTTCAGCACTTCCAGACCCTTCAGCTCCATTCATCAAGCCACCAGGTGCAGTTGTTGAGTATTCTACAAAGGACACTCATCTCCTCTGTCCTGACAGTGTCAGCACAATTGTCATACCGCCTACATTGGGGGTTCCCTTTTAGGATCCTCGTGTCTACTCCTTTGAGCATCAGCTCGGCCTTCCAGTGACACCTCATCTTTTGATGTTACCTCTTCAGTGCTCACTTCCTTTCACTTCTTTTTATTGGCATCATGGTGGTTTGTTCATTGATCCAGGGGTTCTTTCATTCTGGGGGGCTTTGGAGCCTTGACCCTCTCTCACGGGGGGGTTGGCAGCACGCATTGTACTTATGGCTTTGAGAGAGTCTCTTGAAGTCATTTTTTGTCTTTTGCTTTCTTTTATATCTCTTTTTGGAGAGGATTTTTTCCCACTGGGTTTTCTCCTTTGTCTCCGGTTTATAGAGATTTCCTTGTATTAGGTACCTGATCAGGCCTTGTTGCCAGGACCCATTTCCTGCTTTCATAGTTGTGCTAGGTCAGCTTACCTCCTAAGCTTCACTTAAGGGGGGGTGTTAGAGTAATTATATTTTACACTTATTAATTAAATCACTTCGGTTTAATTAATTAAGTTATTTATTACTTTGTTTTCTTAAGCTATCTCTTAGGTGCATTATAATTAATATCTTTATTAATTATAATGTGCAACCTAGCTTTTTTAGGCTTTAGGGTTTTGTTCACCTTTATAGGTTAAACCTTGTAAATCTTTTTTTTTATTAATTTAGATTATAATTTCGCTCTCACATTTTGAGCAACTTCTGAGTTCTTCTTTTTCCCTCTTTCTGCTTCTCTCGTGTAACAGGTTATTTGCATGCAGGTATTCTTGGCGTTCTATGGATTTGTATTTCTCAAATCCTATAGATAGTGATGCTAACATTTTGATTGCTGAGATATTTGTTGATGACATAATATTTGGAGGCAATGATATGCTATGCAAATCATTTGCAAAATAAATGAGAAAAGAGTTTGAGATGTCTATGTTTGGAGAGATCAAGTTCTTTCTTGGCTTGCAGATAATGCAACGAGATGAAGGTATTTTCATTACACAATCCAAATACATCAAAGAAGTACTAAAAATATTCAATATGGAAGAGTCCAAACCAGTTGGAATACTAATGGAAGCTGGATGCAAACTAACAAAAGAAGAGAAGTCATCAAAGGTAAATCAGACTTTGTACAGATCAATGATTGGAAAACTCATGTATGTTGTACACACTAGACCAGATATTGCACATGCAGTACGAATAGTTGCAAGATTTTTTGCTAATCCCAGAGAATCACATATGAATGTTGTGAAAATAATACTAAGATATCTGAAGTTCATACCAAAGAATATGGCTTATGGTATAGAAGAGAAGGCAAATTTGAACTTAAGTTCTTTACTGACGCTGATTCGGTTAGAAATATTGATGACTGGAAGAGCACAACTGGAGGATCATTCTTTATGGGTGATAGACTTGTCACATGGATCAGCGAGAAGTAAGGATGCATCTCTCAGTCTACTACAGAGGTAGAGTATGTTTTTTCTGCTACAAACTACTCAAATATTGCATGGATCAAACAATTACTAGAAGGTATGCATATGAAAATTTTAGAACCAGTAATTATCTATTGGGGTAATACAAGTGAAATAAACATTTCCAAGAATCTATTCATGCATGCCAAAACAAAGCATATTGCCATCAAGTTTCATTATTTGAGAGAACAAGTTCACGCAAAGGAGGTGATACTTGAGTATGTGCAATCAAAGGAATAATTGGCCGATATCTTCACAAGCCACTGCCCAAGGATACATTTGAATACTTGAGAAAGAGACTAGGGGTCAGACCCTTGTCTACTGGTCAGTAAGCTGGCTAGAAGGCTGCATCATCCTATATATTATCAAAATATCATTCATGTTGATGCAAGCAGAGAGATGGACTTCAAGACAAATCTATACACAGCAAGGTATTTATCTACTTTGAGCACCAAAGTTATTACAGATGGAATGGGAAATTCAAGGAATATATTATGGATAGAAAGGATCCATTTGACACTACTGTCAAATATTTGTTTGAAAATATGTTTGTTTGGCATTGTTGTCAAAGGGAGAGAGATATCTCATTATCATACTGATAAAGAGAGAGATTATATCCATTATCAACTCAGGGAAAGATCATATCCATCGAGGTATCTAAAGGGAGAGATGTAACAAGAAAGGGAGAGTACACACAAAGGAAGATAATTGTTGACAAGAGAAATCACAAGGAAGGAGAACACATCACATCAAAGAAAAAAAGATTCTACATCTATCCAGTGAAGGGATTGAAGACAGAAAGAATCCTGCAAGAATCAAATCAAAGCTATTTGAGCTTATAGATAGCCAGACATTTGTAATAGTTACATTAGAAAAGCTTGATGAAATTGTATATTTCATATTGTATTAGTAATAGTATAGTTTGACAATGTAGTATGTTTCCATAAATGCCAAAGGGAGAGATTGATGACATGTAACTGATTGAATATTTGAAGATGTTAAGTTGATGATCATACAAGGCATTAAATCAGTTAATGTATTATATTTTCATTGATGTCAACTTGATATAATATGTATGGTCATGGAAATACTGCCAAAGAATTCAAAGAACCAATGAATCAAAGGCTATGCTATCAATAATCCATATAAGTCAAGTATTCACTAAGTGACTGTATACACCGACGGAGTGCACGCCGACGGTCAGAGTAAAAGAGAAAAAGTCACAGAGTAACCTGAAGAGCTAATGCACAGTATTACTGACGATCAAAACACAGAGTAACCCAATGAAAAAAAATTTAGTGTTGCCCAATAGAAAACACAAGGACAGAGATCTTGATGACAACTAAAGTCACACCGACAGAATAGTCAGTTATCACCAATGACTAACTAAAGTGTTGACTAACAAAACAGAGAGTTCAGAAAATGACAAAATGCTTAGTTGTCAAGAGCTATAAATAGATGTAACAGATACTTATCATTATTTTAATTATCCAGATAAAGCCGGAGATAAGTAATTGATATAAAGTTGATTTGTCCAGTTGGCAAGAAGATCTCTTTGAGATAAAATAGGAGTTGTCTTTAAATCTATAGGCGAGAATTGAGGATCACGCCAAGAATCAAGAAATCTAAGAAAAGGTAAATCATGTATATAGAGAGACAAACCCAATTCATTAAGAATAGGGGATTGTGAGAGGAGAAAAAGAGAAGAGGAAAGATGCTAAATAAAATCTTAAGGAGAAGAAATTCTTCATTCAGTCCTGATCAACAAGCTAAGGAAAGAGCTAGATTCTACAGACATCAACAGACAGTGAGACAACATCACAGAGTAGAACAGTGTGGAGCAAAGGTATAGAATTGATTATATTGATCAGAGAGGTAATGGACTTACAATAGATCTAAAAATATGCAATTGAGTTGTATGTATGAACAGATCCTTAGTGTTTTAGTTTAACCATTGAAGCATCAAGTCTCTTAACCGAGCAGGACTTAAAAGTCTTTTACAATTGAGATACATCCCAAGGAGTATCAAAATGTTTGATCATGAAAGTAGCATTGGATATTCCCGATACCTATTGATAGGCCAAGTGAGTGTTTGATAAAGGATGGTAGCATTAGATGCCAAATACTAGGTGACAAAACTATCTTTTAAATCCTCTAACAAGGTCACACCTAACAGTGTGCTTGTAACCTTTAACAGGGTTGGCTCTTAACAGAGCTCACTTCAAAAGAGTGAAAATTTGGGGTACTGGTCCCAGTGGTTTTTCCCTTAATAGGGTTTCCACGTTAAAATCCATGTGTTATGTGTTTATGTTTTATTACTTTACTATTTTACATTTCACATATGCAACTCTAGATTTATCGGTATACTCTGCATATTTACTGAGTTTCGGTAAATAGTTAACTGTTTATCGGTAATCATACAGAAGAGAGATTTACAAACCAATTCGACAAGTAGAAAATTGATATAAATATTTCAAGGCATACATCTTGTAGGACAGAAGATAACTTGAGACATAATTTGTTGTTATAAGTTTTAAGGTTTGATTTAAGGATTAATTTTTTAGGCCACTGATTAACCCCCCCTCCCCCCCTCTCAGTTATTACTAACAATCTACATGGTTCATTAGTAATCTCTCACATCTTGAATTTTAGATTAGATAAAACTCCAAAATATTCCATCAAACCGCAGCATTTTGGGGGAAGTTATTGATGTTACATGCATTTTCTAAATAATGTACTGATTCAGACCATAATGAAATGTAATTGGTGCACTTCCTATTTTCTTGAACCAAAAATTAATATTAATCTGCCTAAGCATAGCATTGCTAAATTACGATATTCCTCGTTAAAGGGAATGCAGCCTTTTAAGGAATATAATTCTTCCATTAAATTATACAGTGCCTATGTCTAAATTAATACAACATGCTTCTGCTAAGGGTAATTCTAACATTTCTTTCATGTTGAAGGTATCTATAATGTGTTTACTATTAAACTATAATTCACGAAATAGATCAAAATTATAGTTCTGATATGCGACTGTAGTTATGGTTTCGGGGGTTACCATGACCATCAAAAACAAAAAGGAATTCTTAGGTTATAAGTTGCTTAAATCTTATGAATAATATTTTAATGATAAAGTATCTAATGTAATTTAAAGCGTAAAAAGGCTTTCCTAGCCTGGTAGAAATCCTCCTTCTTTACCCCAAATCTTGTCACCTGAGGTGGAAGGGTCCACCCTGTAGGAAGGCATCCCATCCTACCACTCCAAAATGTCATCATTATCATCATCATAGATATTTATTTCTTGATCCATGCTTGTCCCATCCTAAGAAACTCCAAAACCTGCAATGTTTTCTTCTTTTAAGTACTTAGTAAACCAGTCGAGGTTATCCGAGCGCTTGATATCTAATAGGGCCGTCAAAATATTTAGGTTTTGACCCCTGCTAACTAGGGATTATTTGAATGCATCCCTACTCTCATACCATAAGATAAAGTATCTAAGAGCCTAATTGTCCCCTAAGAGGGATTTCCCATAATTCCTGGCTTTGGGGATCATCAAGGCGTCATCAATGTTGTGAAGGACAATGTTGAAACCTCCAAGAATGTCCTTTTTCATTATTTTTTCACAAATCAATTTTGCAATCTCTTTATCCCTTTCCAGGAACATTTCCAAGGCTAGGAACATTGATACAATGTCCAAATTCACTCTCATCTGGTCAGTATTTTTCAAGTA
Source organism: Thuja plicata (assembly GCA_018584345.1). NCBI lineage: Eukaryota > Viridiplantae > Streptophyta > Pinopsida > Cupressales > Cupressaceae > Thuja > Thuja plicata. The sequence goes on from MU224933.1 coordinate 241,150, forward strand.
GTCTTTTCCTAAAACCTTGATTATAGCCTCTACTACTAATAAGTTATTTTTTTCTATGATTCCCTGAATCCTCTGTCTGTAATCTCATTCTTTACTTCAGTCTATTGCTTCTCACCTCAGAGTCTAATTTGGGTATCCATATTATTTTTCTCCTTTGTACCCTAATGCAAAAGAGAAGTGCAACTCTATTTCTAGCAGAAGTTCTTCATATATTTGAAACTTGCTAAAGACAACATTTTGGTGTGTATGATATATATAAACTTCGGCGCAAATTTATATGTTGTAGAGTGATAATTTATTAATTTAATATAATTCCCTACCTATCCCGAGGTAATACGAGTGAGATGTCCTTTCAAGATTTTGGCCTTGCTAAAAAAATTATATTTCATAAGTAAGATTTGTACTAAGGGGTCTTATATCATTGATGCAACGCATACATATTAAATGTCAATAAGTGTTGTAATGCCTATATGTTGATAGCTTAATCAAGGGGATTGTTCTCCATTAATGATTTTAATAATTATCCTTCTTTCACTTAGCTGTAAGGCAGATTTTACTTAACTTTAGTTGAGGTGCACATTTAATCTTCCATTAATATTAAAAGATTTTGTGAGCTTTGTTAGATTAGCGTATCTAACACGGTCTTTTTAGTGTTATTCTTACTTAGATTTCAAAATTAAATAGTATTTAATGGGGATTATTGTGAATCTAAAACTATTGCTATGTATATTTATGACAAGAAGTCATACTGTCAGATTCTTACTATATTCTTATTAATGCTAATTTGGCTACTTCATCTATAACCTTAACTGAGAGAAGATATAATATAAGAGAAAGATTCATTAATGACTACTTAAAAAGGAGAAGAGGATATTATTACATGTAATCCTAGAAGCGGAAACCCCAAAGCAAGCATATGCCTACTATACGGAAATATCCTAAAGGATGTAAATGTGAATACATACTCGGGAAAAGGATAAAAATTATATATGAATTTATATATACAAGAAGTATAATAGGAAAAGGCTAGTTCAAAGAAAAAGATAAATAATTTAGCAATCTCTGAAATTCTGAAGTTTGCCAGAGAAAGAAAGATATCGATAGGACGGGTGTAAATAAAGAAATAAAGTTTTAAAAGAAAAAGGATAGAACCATAGAAAGTGGTCCGCAAAATCAGAAAATGAACAGGTTGGATGCTTATCCTGAAAAGGGATATCGGGCAAGCACATATGTCAGAGAGTTCCCAAAAATCTGAAAAGCCCATGACAGACCAAATAAAAGACACTATTTAGGATAGGTATATTACAGGGAATCCGTAGTACTGCGAAGGACGAAGGGGGAGTGGGTGGATACCAAAATTATGACATCAGCCCCATGAGATAAAAGTTGGGAAAATAATAAGCCTAGTTTAAGAAAGAAGGGGGAAGTAACATGACCCCCCTTACTTGGAAAAGGACATACAGGGCTAAAATTTTGAAAAGGCGATGGTTCAAATATGTCAAAAGAAAAGAGATATGGATGTGATATCACACAAGTAGATATTTCACATTGTTACCGACATTCTAGAGAGCAGTTGAGAGGTATCAAGAAGGGCGGAGTCTGAGAGGTAGAGGATAGAAGGAGAAGAAGCTCCAGGGAGGAAAACAGGGACATAAAGTTATCAAGGATGAGGATAAAACTATATAGAAAACAAAGAAAATACAACTAAGAAGTACCCAAATGTCAAATCCCTGTCAAGAGTAGATGTTATAGTATCTAGCCACTTCCTTTTACAGAGAGTCCAAATCTACAATAATGTTAATGAATATAGAGTACAAGTAATAAATGCATAAGGGAAAGTGACATAGCTGATAAAAGTGAGGGAAAAGCTTAAAGCTGAGTCTCAGAGTTATTCAACAGCGGAAAGAAACTATGAAGTAAATTTATTAGAAAATCACTTGTTCGATCAGTGAAGCATCACCTATATTTAAAATGGCCCTAAACTATCAAGGTTATGATCATCTGAATGGTACTAGTAGTGATTGGAAAGATATCGGTGATACCAGGTTGAGTTTTTATGACTTGGAAGATTTGTACCGAAGGGTGCATATCCCACCTTTGCATCCCATAATGCAGAAGTTGGTTGAGAGTGGGTTAATCCAAGTGGCAGGGTTTCAAGTTGTCATCCAAGCCCCTAAACTGATAATGGAGTGCATATCCTAATTCAACCCCATAAGTCAGCAAATAAGGAATTCAAATAATGAGTTTTTAGTAACCTTAGATAGACAGTCAATGCACTTTTTTTTGGTCTTCCAACCCGATCAGGATATACTGACTGGGATTTTGCAATGTCTGCCTCAAATTTTAATGAGAGTAAATCTTGATGGAGAGGTGAGATATCAGCCGATTGGTTTCGAAACAAGAGGGCCCCTAGATCCAAACTTCTAAAGATATTATACAGGACCAATTTGAAAAGAGAGATCGTGGATATCTTAGTGCTGCTGCATCACCTTCAGGGAAAGGAGAGTGCCCTAAATTTTGAGCAGTGGTGGTTTTTCATCATACAAACCATCAATGCCGAGAGTAGATATATTAATTGGGCTGAGCTCTTGAGTGACAAGTTAATCAAAATTCTCATTATAGCTAAACACACATCTTCCTTGCATATGTCTTCCTATATCATCTATGCCTTAGCTTGTGTTCATAGTTGGCTCGGCCTCCTGAGTTTAGAAGAGTATGAGAAGGATATATAATTTTATGATTACTATGCATGTCTGCAAATGCATAATAGTTATGAGAGTTTGCGAAGGTTAAATGATGCATTCATTATGAGATTATGTAGGGAGCTACAAGGTTTCCCCAAGTGGATAATGTCCCCGGAGTCATCATCGGTGATAACTACCTATGATAGCCACTTTACTCAATTTTTGACCTTTACTTATTTTAGGAAATTTGGGCCTTTGACAATTATCTGTATAAGTTACCCAGATATTCAGATGATAAATTAATCTTCGTAGAGATTTGTAGGCAGATCATAGAGGTTAATACTATGTTTGGTGAGCATCATAAGGCTGGGATATGACTTTCCATAAAAGTCGGTCCTTATACATGCTCCTCTAGTTCCAACGCCCATAACCTAGTAAAGTGTGCCAAAGAAAAGTATTCTTATGAGAAATACAGCGTGCTTTGAACACACTTTGACCCTTTAAATTTTTTCAAGGATAATTTTCAGTTTGGATTTTCCTTCCACCATATCCCTACCTTAGAGGGCTATTGGGTGAATAGCATGGATGATTACGACATGAGGGATCGATCATGGTCACGGCTCACAGTAGATCAGATAAGACTCTATGGAGTAAATATTGAGGTTGAGGGGGTAACAAAAGATGGGAAGGATATACTTTTTCCACAATATGTGGGAAGGATAAAGGGGACACCTCTGAAGCCCATCACATTTGATGGGCCAAAGTTGGATGATCTCGACCAAAGGATGGTGCCCATCCTTAAGCGGACAATGGATTGGGTGAAGTGGAAATAGACAGGAAGGTGAGGATCAAGTGCCACAAAACCCTTGCCAACCCCAAATTAAATCCCAACCACATCAATCGGCAAAGCATCCAAAACAGGGCCACTAAATCCTAATGAGAAATAGGCAACTGGTGGGGATGATCAACCACAAGAGAAGGTCCATATACTGGCTCGGACATGCAGGAGAATGGAATTATCAGTAATCAATCTTGACTCATAAGAAGGCTCCCAATCAGGAGAAGCAGGAGAGAAGGTTATGGTTCCTCAAGGAGACACACCTGAGAAACCCTTGGAGAAGACAATAGGGGCACAATCATCAGGTTTATAGGGAAATAAATAGAAGGAGTAAAAATCCCCATCCCCCATAAGGTACCTTAGTTCTCTTCCCCGTCCTCAACAATGCATACTCCTCCAATAGTGAGGAGGTTGTTTGATATAGAGAGTCTAGCCAGCGCTTCAAGATTTCTATCCACACCTTTGTGGATAGAGAAAACAATCAAAAAAAAGAGGAAAAGAGAAGAGGATAGAGTGCCTCTGAGTGACTTGATCACTCAGATCATGAGAGGCCCTATAGTGACGAAAGGAAAAAATAAATCCCATGTATTATCTACACTAGGGAAGGATTTGGAGACAAGGCATGTCCTATTGGAGATTGCCCAAGAAAAAACATAGGAAGAGACCTCTCTGATGTCACTTGTTTATTATGAGGTGAGCAAGATAGATATAGGTCCCTCTCACCATGATATTTCACTAGATATGTGGGATTTTACCCATCAAGAGGTAAGGGAAAGATTGGATAGCCTAAAGGGGGACAAGGATAAACTCAAGTCTACTGTAGCTCATCTAACAGAATATATCAGAAAATCCCTAACCCCATTTTCCTCATAGCCAAGACAGCCATCCTATGAGACTAATCATATAAAATTCAAGAGTTAATTGCATAATTACATGAGGATTGACACCTAGGGAAAATAGGCAGGGATTGGATACAAGATCTAAAGTCTAGAGGGCTCCCTCTTATCGAATGCCTTGGGGTATATTATAAGGTTTATGTACATCTTAAGGATGTTGTGAGGAATGATATTTAGCTTCTTAGGGAAGAGAAGAGAATAATAGAGATTCTTCAGTATTTGTTAGAGGAGTTGATGAAGATGAAGATAGAGGATGCAATTTCCATAAAGGTATTGGAGATAGAAGATGCACCTCTTTAGAGGTGGAATCATTCACTTTCGTTCAAGAGATACACTTTAATAGAAGTCCATGAATAGCTAGAGCTCATGGTAGAAACCCTTCAAGAAAGCATCACGCATATGGAGAAATATTTCACTGATATGGGATGTGGTTCTCATCAGGGTACGGGTGATGAGCTTATCAATGTTGAGGTTATGAAGAATGGTTATCAGCAGAGTATAGACAACATTATCAAACCTGTGATCTATCAAAGTGGGAGTATAGCTAAATTGACAGCCCTTGATGTGCAACTTACTAATTCTAACCAGGATGTCCAAGATATCTCCCAATAAATCAAGAAAATAAAGTATGACCATCTCATATGGATAGTAAGGAATGATCTGGTTACCATCTCTAAGGATGATAACATGACACGAGTTCTCTCCGCCATGGACCAGTATCTTAAAATAGAAAAGACTGGGGAAGAAGGGGAGCAACACGAAGATACTTCTTGAGCTTAACAGAATAAGTTCTAGCTTTGTTTGTATTGTTTTTTCAATCTTTAGCATTTAACTATACTATACTTGGTTGTTTTAAATTTTCTAAAGGAGATAAGGGGAACGACTATCCTATGTTTTAGACTCTTTTTGTTTTTAGATGAAATGGTTACTCTGCATTCTTAATGAAGGAAAATGAATTTGATTAAGGTAGTTTACAAATTCTATTGCTTGATTGTTGAAATAATTCAGTGTAAATTCTAATGGAACATGACTAGCTAGTGAGAAAATCTTATATTCCTTGATTAGCTAGTTCGTCCACTCTTTTATTCTCTTCTCTATAATATGGTTAATTATTAATTTATCAAAATCCTGACAAAGAGAAATAGCCCTGGCCAGTATAGCATCTAATCTCAAGTTAAGGAGAGAGCCCTTTCTTAAGGTATTGCTATAATAGTTCAGTCACCTTCAATTTCTAATTTCTTACCTCCTAAATGTCTACATAGTAATAATCCTTCTACCAGAGCATGTAATTCTACCCCATTGTTAGTCTCTTTTCCTATGTATTTAGACAATTTTTCCACCTCCTTTCCTTCCATATTGTGAATGGTACATCCAATGCCATCCAAGCCCGGGTTACCTCTAGATGCACCATCAAAGTTTAATTTTAGTCAACCTTCTTCTAGTGGTGTTCATTTAAATCTGTCTCTCTTCTTTTTTGACGATATACCTCCATTTCCAATAAAAGGAGGGATAACAAGACCATGCCAAGTTTACCTCTCCTCTTCTCATCCCAATGTGACATAGTCATTTCCTTTTTAACCTTATTAAAGTTACGATTATTTTTTAATTCTACAATAGAGGCTTCAGTTTTATTAATAAGTTAGACAACATCCAATTTCTTTCACTGAAAAATCCTCCTATTTCATGCTTTCCATATTTCCCATAAACTAATTGAAGGATCAGCAATCCATAGTGAGCCATAAATGCTTCCTCATCTAAGGAAAGGTCAAGAGTTTAGTAAATCAGTTATATTGTTTGGAATCATTGATACCCACCCAAGTTGTGAACATAACCATGTCCAGCATTGAGTAGAGTATGGACATCTAAGGAGTAGATGATCAATTGCCTCCTCATCCTTCTCACATAAAGAGCATCTACTTGGGCCATGATAGCCCATCTTCACAAATTTCACAGCTATCAAAATCTTCTTATGCCATACAAGTTAGGAGAAGAAACTGGCCTTAGAAAGACAATCTTTATGCAAACATAAAGTCATCGGAGGGTAGTTAGAGTTGTTGATAAGTCATGATCTCAACAAGTTGTAGCCTTCCTTGACTGAATAATCTCTCCTTTTACTACCATCCCAAACCAGCATATCCTTTTTAAGGTTTAAAGATGTTTTCATGTCTTCCAAACTTCTATTCAAAGCTACAGCATCTACTGGGGGAAGACCAAGATCTACCAAGTTCTTTCATTGCCATCCCATACCCTCATCTGCAAAGGTAACATAGTCAATAAATATCTTACCTAATTTAGCTGTCAAAAACCTGCGAGCATTTGCAAGATTCATATTACAATCCACGACACTATAACCAGCCCAAGAATATTTCTAGAAAAGGGTCTCTTCCCCTTTCCCCAGATTCCATGTAAGTTTATCTTGGATGATGTATCTACAATCCAACATAAAATTCCATATCCTAGAGCCTTTAGGGGGAGACAGTTCCCCAAAAATACTGATGGGATCCGCATTGGAGAGATATTTCTCTGTAAGTATCTTGAGACACTTCAGATGTGGGTTCTTATAAATTCTCCATACAAGTTTTGTTCCTAGGGATTTACTCTATACTTTAATATTTTTTATTCTAGCACCCCCTTCCTCTTTTGGGCGACACACCTTATCCCAAGAAAGAAGTGAGAACTTTTTCTTGTCCCCTGTACCTTGCTAGAAGAAAGACCTAAGCATTTTGTTAATTTCCTCCCTATTTTTTCTTGGAAGATCAATGTAGGAAAATTGAAAAATGGGTTGAGCAGACAAAACAGACTGAACCTTTGTCGCTCTGTCTGCTGAAAAAATCCATTTTCTATTCCATGCAGCCAGCTTGTTATTGATTTTATCCGTGATATTATTCCATAAGTTTGTCGTTATAATGCCTTTTTCCAAGGGAAGTCCTAAATATTTGCAGGGAAGATTCCCTAATTTGAAGTTGATGATTTTACAAATCTCCATTTCAGTTGTAGAAGGAGTATTAAAGAAATACAATTCAGTCTTCTCAGGATTGATTTCTTGCCCAAAAGCAATAGCATACAGTCCAAGGATATCTTTATATGCTATTTATTCCTCCTTAGAGCTATGGCAGTAAATCATAGTATCATCCATAAACTATTGATGCTTCATTGGTTCAATCCACTAGTAATCTTTATTCCTTTAATCTTGTCCTCTAGCATAGCCATATTGATGGCTTGCCCCAAATCTTCTGCCATAATTATAAATAAAAAGGGTGAAATCAGATCGCCTTGCCTCAGTCCTCTATTAATCCTAAATAATCCTTTGGGAGATCCATTAACTAGAATAGAAAATTTTGGGGTAGAGATACATTCATATATCATGTTCACCCACTGTTTCGCAAACCCGAAGGCAATCAAAAACTTTTTCAAAAAAATATGTCAACTCTATCATAGGCTTTTTTAATATCTAATTTTATTAACATACTAGGATCATGATTATTTTGGACAGAGTGAATAGCCTCTTGTGCTATGATAACCACATCATATATTGATCTGCCTTGGAAAAAACCTGTTTGCTCCTCACTAATTAAGTTTGGGAGGAATTTTTGCAGCCTACTAGCTATTGTTTTAGTGAATAGTTTATTTAAGGTATTACATAGTGCTATAGGTCTAAAATCATCAAAGGACTAAAATTTCTCCTTTTTGGGGATGAGGGTAATAAAGGTATTGTTAACTTCTTTTAAAAAAATTCCTGAATTTCTTACCCCTTCCAATACCTCAGACACATCATCACCTATGAAGTCCTAGCACTGCTTGAAAAAACAAGCCGGGAAACCATCAAGTCCTGGAGATTTGCCTGGGTTCATTTTAAATAATATTAGCTTCACTTGTTCATTGGTAATTTTCTCTAAGAGAAATTTTTTCAGTTTAGGGGAGATAATTTTGGGGATGTTTCTAATAATGCTATCCTGGGCATCCATATTCCTTTCGCCTCGTCTACTGAAAATGTTCTCAAAATACCTTATCACCTCCTTGGCTATACCTTTAGGTTCATCATTTACTTCCCCATCCATAAGTTTAATGGAGGTGATCATGTTTACTATTCTCCTGTGTTTAGTACTATTATGGAAAAAATTGGTATTTTTGTCCCCAACATCCAACCATGTCTCCCTGGATTTATGTCTCCAAAAGATTTCTTCACTTGCCAGTACCTCTTCATATTCCTTAATTAATCTCTTTTCCTCCTCATAATTGGTTTCATCGATACCTCTCGCCATTACTTCCTCATTTAAATTTGCCAGTTTTTCCTCCATAGTATTTTTGTTTGCAAAAAAGTTCCCAAAATTATCAGTGTTCCATACTTTTATTTTTTTCTTAATTATTTTTAATTTGTTTACCACCTAATATAACTTAGATCCAGATACCTCAATTTCCTTGCACCATTTTTCAATCATATCCAAAAAAAACCCTCTCTCTTAAGCCACATTTGTTCAGAATTGAAAGGGCAGTTATCTAGTTTACCCTCTTTGATTATATTTAGTATTACTGGGTAGTGATCCAAACCTGAAATAGGTTTAACATAAGCAGACACAGTGAATGGTAAGTCCACCAAGTTACCATTAATTAAAAATATATCAAGTTTCTTAGCAATAAAGTTGAAACCCTTTCTCCTATTATTCCAAGTAAAAGAATCCTTTGGTGTGCATACCTCGAAGAGGCCATTCCTATTGATCTAGTTATTAAAGATATCAACAGCATGGGGGAGTCTCTTGAGGCCACCCCATTTCTCTGAGGCTTTAGTAATTGTATTAAAATATCCTCCTATGATTGAAATATCACCTAAACAATCCTCCAGCTTCTTCTCAATTTCCTTCCATACTCTTTCCTTCTCTAGATTAGGGATAGGGCCATAAACATTAAAGATTCTAAAACATTGCAATGTCTGGAGGCTCTTAACAAGTCCACAGCTCTAGTTAATGTGGTCCTCTAATTTAGTGAGAGACACCACCTTGGATCTCAAATGAATTCCAAAACTCTAGAGGCTCTCCTAGCTAGAACTCCCCATAACTCTCTAAAACCCAGTGTTTTTTTAAAATTTGTTATTTCTTTGTTGTCCAATTTGGTTTCCTATAGCATAATTATATCAGTTTTAGTTTAAGAAATGCAGCATTTTAAAATTTGCTTCTTGTTAAGGGCATTTAATCCTTTAACATTCCAAGTTAGGTTATTTATGGCGACTTGGGAAGGAACTTCTCCTTCCCTGCATTAAAAATATTCATCAGTTTAGCTTGGCCAGTAGCACAACTGTCCAATAATCTTAATTCCTATTTTGATTTCCTTCCTCTTTTCTTATTAGATTTGGCACAATCAAGGGCTTGTAAACTAGGAAGAGTAGATGCAATCCCAAGTATTTCCTGGGTAAAAGCACAATAAACTGTCACCCTTTTACAAAGGAAAAGGTTAACAAGACCAAAACTATTTAACTTCAAGGGCATAAAAGTCACATTTCTGTTGAGAATTTAATGATGATGTAAAATAATTAAATGTGTGAAATAGAATTAATTTTATGCCTATAATTTTTTAAAAAAAATTGAACAAAATTTAATATGTTTTTTGAATTTTTTCAGTCTATTTTTCATTTCCTGAAAAATACTGCAAATCAGGGAGTTTACTTCCTACCAAATCATTATAAGTAAAACATTATTTTTTCCTCCAATTTCATAATATATTTTAGATGACATGTATAGCTAGTGCATTAAAAAGAAAGAAGTATTTTCGATTTATAGTTTTCCCATTATAAGTATTGAAAGTTGAACTTACCTGAAATCAACAGTTTTTGTCTCCCGCCACTTTTCCGCTATCAAAACTATACCAAAAACCAAATAAATTGCATATTATTTAAAAGGGCTCTCTTCTCTAGTGTTTTCTATTATTTTAAAAAAATTCTGAGCTGATTTAGCATTTTTTTATATTTTCGGAATCAATGACTTCTCAAATCTTTATATACCTACATGAAGTTTTTTAGTGAATTTGTTCAACATTTTGTAGTTGAAACTATATAAAATTTATATGTCAATAATTGTCATTCCAAGATCTAGAAAAGGGTACTTTTAGTTTTTTTACATTCTCTATTTTGAGCAGAGAATGGAATAGCAAAAGTGAAAACTCATGGCTTTGTGTGTTTTTGGAGGTTTGGCTGCCAACATGGCATGCCACCTAGGTAGACTCGGCCCAATCAAACTTGGCCTAGTCAGACTCGGCCCAGTCCTACTGGCCCTCGTATTGGCTTGTGCAGGAGCCTACTGAGCCACGTAGGTTCCATTTGGTGCCGCGTGGTGCCTACTTGGACTCGTTCATGTTAGGCACGGCCGAGTCTGACTGGGCTGAATCTAACTAAGCCAAGTCTATCAAGTTAGCTTAAAAGGTGACAGATTATTGTGTTTTTACCCTCCTGATCCTTTGGCTCTCTATCATCAAGATCTAATAAGAGATTACCAATATCTATTTAATCCTGATCATCCTCAACCTCCAGACAACCTTTGATCAACAATTATCTGTCTCAAGAGTTCTTCCTTGTCACATATTTCATTCATAAATTGATCCATTAAATCATTAACAACAAATTCATAAAGATGTTTACTCAATAATCTCACTTCTTCCTCCATCTCAGAAGGGCCATCTATATTTTTTTTTAAAGGATCAACCACAACATGGCCTTGGGCAGCATTTAAGATGTTATTGTTAGTAATAAATGAGAGGGGGGGTGAATCAGAGGCCTCAAAAACTTATCCTTAATCTAACCACCAATAAAATAAACCTCAGAGTATTATGCCCCTACAAGATGCATGCTATGAAATGCTTATAATTATTAACTGTTTGTCGGTTTACCTTGTTTGTCCTTATTCTCCTTGATTACCAATAAGCAGTATAACTATTTACCGAAATACAGTAAATATGCAGAGTATACCGATAAATCCAGTGTTAACTGTGTCAGATACAAAACAATAAAGAAATGAATCATACACACATAATACATGAATTTTTAACATGGAAACCATGTTAAGGGAAAAACCACTAGGACCGGTACCCCAAATTTTCACTCTTCTGAAGTGAGCCCTGTTAAGAGCCAACCCTGTTAAAGGTTACAAACACACTATTAGGTGTGACCTTGTTAGAGGATTTTACACATATAGGTTGTCACTTAGTATCGGGCATCTAATGTTGTCATCCTTGAATCAGCCTCTCTCTTAGACTGTCAATAGGCATTGGGAATATCCAATGCTACTTTCATGAATCAACCTTTTTGGCACTCCTTGGGATGTACCTCAATATATAGAAGACTATTAAGTCCTGCTCTGTTACAAGACTTGATGCTTCAATGGTTAAACTAAAACAAAATGACTTGTTTCTAATGCAACTTTAATTGCATATTTTCAGATCTATTTAAGTACATTACCTCTCCAATCAATGTATTAATTTAATTCTTTTGTGCTCCATACTTTCTGCCCTATGATGTTGTGCTCACTATTCATCAGTGTCTGCAAAATTCCTTAGCTCTACTTCAGCTTGATTGATCAGTACTACATGAAGTTGTTCCTCATCAGTTTCTCTTTAGCATCCTCTTTATATTCACTCCCCTTAATCCCTTTTCATGTGATACAAAAATGAATTAAGCTTGTCTCCTATATAGACATGATATTCACTATTTCTTGATTCTTGATTCTTGGCGTGAAAAACAATCCAGCCAATTTGATTTAAAGCATAACTCCTGATTTGTCTCATAGTTATCTTCATGCCAACTATATAAATCATCTTTAAGTCAATTACTTAACTCTGGTTGAATAAAACAAAGAAAACAACCAGTTAAGTCTATCTTTAGCTCTTGCCAGCTAGATATTTTGTCATTTTCTGAACTCTATGTTCCGTCGGTCAACTCTTCAATTAGTCATCGGTTAGAACTATCAGTTTCGTCAGTGTGACTCCAGTTAGCTTCAGGATCTCTATCCGTTGGGTATCATTAGATTTTTACTCATCGGGCAACTCTATTTTTATCTCGTCGGGTATCCTTTGGTTTGCTTCATCGGGCAACACCGTCTTTTTCTCATCGGGTATCACTATGACTTTTCTTCTTTGCCTTTACCAATGGTGTGCACTCTGTCGATGTTTGTATGTCACTTAGTGAATACTTGACTTTTATGTATTGCTGAAATCATAACCTTTGTTCCATTGATTATCTAAAGTCTTTGGCATTATATACATGACCGTATAGATGATATCAAGTTGACATCAATGACAATACAAATCATTAACTGATTTAATGACTTGCATTATCTTCAAATTAACATTATCAAACATTTAATCAGTTACATGTCATCAATTATTACATGTATTAGTGGTATTTTCTCTACAGATTTCCATCAGATCAGGAATTGTCTCAGATACAATATGAAAACCGCCTTCATTCTCATTAAATTTTACTGAGATGCCTCCATGTGAGAACTTTGATTTTAAATTTCCTTCCACTATTTCCCCTTCTTCGATATCCTCTACTGGAGACATGGCCCTCACAGCAGAAGGGGAGACATTACCCTCAATGTGACGAGAGACATTCTTCATGTCTGATTTAAGCCTATCTTTCATTTCTGTGATAAGTTTTGATTGTAGTAATTCTGGTTTAATAAAATAAATATCCTTCAGGCACTCAATAGTAATCGGATTAATAGTGCAAGTGTTAATCTCCATATTGACAATAATTGTGCTATCAGATTGGGGTCTATTAGTTTCTACCATACCTACATATTTTCCTATATGATTACCTATGTTTACAAAGAAATCTCAGCATATCAATTCAACAGGAATATTTGGCAAAAGAATAGCCCTATCAATTTTTTAAAAATTTAATCTTTTTGGATCAAAATTTGGGATCCAATCAATAATGGTAAAATTGCAATTTTTGAAACTAGGGTTTTCTGAAGGGTAAAAGCACAATAATCTGTCACCTTTTAGGCTAACTTATCAGCACAGCTGAATTTTAGTATTTCTAACTAAAAATTAATTTTGGTCAAACATATAGTCTAGCTAGATTCATTCTAGCTAAGTTAGATAAGTTCTTTAACTTTTCCAATTGTAAATGTCTATTAAATGTATGTTTTATACAACTTTGAGTCCAATTACCATAGAAATAAAATTATTTCAGAAAAAGTGACTTTTCAATAACTCCTAGTCTTTTTAATGATATTTTTTTAAAAATACAAAAATACCCTTTTGTAGAGATCAGAGTCAAGAATATTCTCATATAGATTTTATAGTATTTTAATTAGAGATAGTCTATTTTAATTAAAAAATATTGAAAGTAGGCATTTTAACAATCAAGTAGTGGTTGATTCGGAAAATATAAAAAAATGTTAAATCAATTCAAAAAAAGATTAAAATCATAGAAAACACTAGACAATAGATTCCTCTTCAATAATATGTAATTTATTTGGTTTTTGGTATAGTTTTTATAGGGGAAAACTGTCGGGAGACAAAAACTATTGATTTCAGGTAAGTTCAACTTTGAAAATTTATAATGGGAAAACTATAGAGCGAAAACACTTCTTTCTTTTTTTCTACACTAGTTATACATGTCATCTAAAACATATTCTAAAATTGGAAGAAAAAACAATGTTTTACTTATAATGATTTGGCGGGAAGTAAACTCCTTGATTTACAGTATTTTTCTGGAAATGAAAAATAGACCTAAAAAATTCAAAAAATATATCAATTTTGGTTCAATTTTTAAAAAAAAACTATAGGCATATAATTCATCTTATTTCACATATTTCTTCAGTTTACATCATCTTCAAATTCTCAACAGAAATGTGACTTTTATGCCCTTGAATTTTTACAGTTTTGGTGTTGTTAACCTTTTCCTTTGTAAAAGGGTGACAGATTATTGTGCTTTTACTCTGAATTTAGAAAATTATCCTTTAATTCTATACTATTTCATTTTAAAATAAAAAAACCTTCCGAGAGAAGAGCAGTACTTACATGCCCTTTATATTTCTTTTCAAACCAATCAACAATTTCACTAATAGGTGTGCCATATCCATTCCACCAGGTGAAAATAGTGAATTTTTTGCATAGCTCTTTAATCTTCTCAATCTTCCCATATTTCATATGGATAACATTTGTCGCACCTGGCATCACATCTAATTTTTTATTAATTCTAGAGGGAGACAAGGCTCCTCATACCATCCAGAGGATGATCGCAAATTAGGAGAATGACAACTGTGTATGTTTTCAATGTGATTCTTACGCAATAGTCCCAAATTACCATGGTGAAATGTGCCAAATCGGTGTTTTCCCAATTTTACCATAAATATATTTCATGTAGATTTAATACAAATAAATGTATGCAATAAACCAATGATTCAACAACAATAACCAACAATATATTCCATGAAACCCCTTAGCAAATATTATTGCATTATACAACAACAATACAATAACAGTGGGATTTCTCACAATCCAAATCCAAGCTACAATATGCAACAGAATATCAAATAACAAAAAGAACCTAGAAATACAATGGTGAACTCTTCTGTGAATGCACCCCTGAGATGAACTGGGTTTCCATCCAATCCACCGAGAAATCCTGAAGGTTTCCACCCTCAGGTTTCATAATCAAAAGCTGAAGCTTCCTAGATTCTTCAAGAGAAATAAATTCATAAACTAAGCATATCTCAAATGAGTCTCCATTCTTTCTTTTAATGTAGAAGTTGTGACTCTTCAGTTTCCCTTCTCTGTCTTTACATATTCCCACTTTAAGTTACTTTAAATAAATATAACCGTTAAATCATAAAGTGGCATAATAATAAAGTATGGAATCTTCTAGCATTAAAATGGAGGACCAAACAAACTCGGAAGTGATGTGTATAGCTTGTCAGAAAGCACTTGGCGAGACACTCCAAGCCCAATACTGAAATGCCAAGAAAACTGAACTCTGTCGACTTACTAAAAATAGTAAGTATCCAGAAACCCTGCGGAAACTGCTCTAATTGGCCTGAAACTGGAATTATCTAGGCCAAATATCGCATTGATATAAATAAAGCACTGGTTAGCCCACTAGACCATGATGAAATGGCTAATGATGCAGTAGGAATAATGTTCTCAAAAAATGGGACATTACAAAACCTCCCTTCCCAAAGATTTATTGCCCTCAAGCAATCAGTATCTGCATACTGTGACCAAAATGCCTGGATCCTGTACCAACCTTGAAGAAGTTTCTCTACCAATCTATTGAGACAAACTGGTACACAAAACACGTCCAAACTTGTGAAGCCACTCATCAATACCACACAGCAACAAAGTATTAATTACACTAATTTCGGGATCTCAAATCACCCCAAGTGCCTGATCAATCGAATCAACCTGCTCTGTGTTGCCATCATTTGTGAGAAAATCCTCAATCCAACTGAGAATCTCACTCCAACTAAGATCACAAGTACCACTAAGGTCAAATGAAGTGGGGACTCTGACCTCATACTAGTTATCTCCAGGAATCATTACCAACAGTGATAATGTTCATCCTGGATCCCAAAAACAAAAGGGTCATCCATCTCCCTAGATGACTAAAATATCCTGTCAATCCATGCCCATAATGAGTGAATTGACCAAAATGTCCAACTTCCACAACCCTGCCCCTCTAATCTGTAGCCCAAATTGGAATTTTCACCGAAGAAGCAAACCATCAAAACTATAGGGCATGGCTTCCTCCTTCAAGAAGGTAAATGTACCAAACCAATCACCCATCCCACACCTATGCAATAATAAGAATAGAAAGTCCTCCATAGGTGGGCTGAATGGAAAACAGAATGCATCCCATACAATGTGACCATAATGTGATGCATTAACCAACTCCTTTGGAAATCCTAAATCAACATTAAGATTCCATAACTTTCTCTCTATACCCAGAGTCATACAATGCACATCATTGTGTGAAAAATTCACACTATCAAGCACAATCATCATACCAAGCTCAACCATACCATACTAAATAGACTCTACCCAATCGTCATCATCATGCTCAAAATATGTGATGATAGAGTTACCATAAGCACTGGATGAATTGGTACAGTAATGTAGTGGATTCCCAACTGTATGAAGAGGGGAATGAATCAAGGGATACTCAACAAGATTGTCTTCTCCCCTTAGGTACCCTTTGGTCATACTGATAACCAAGTCTCTATCCAAGTTTGATTTGCAATCAGCATTATGTCCCTCTATCAATTGTGACAAGACAATTGCCTCCTGGATGCCCTCAATACTAGACATCTCTCCATCAACGAGAGTTAATGCAAGGAAAAGTGTATCACCCATCATGAAATAAGTCACAATGGCCCATCCTAAACCGCTAATGGAGAAACCAAATTGCTCAACAACTGAAATTACCTCGTTACTCCAATCTGGTGACCGAGACTCATCTCTGGTAACTGAACCTAGGTCCCAAATCATGCAATCAACCTCATCCTCGTCATGGGGATAGGAAATATCTTCCTCATCTAGCTCAAAAAAGGGATTATCAAATGTCAAATCAGCATCCATCTCAAACAAGGAATTGTCAACCGCCTGAAAGTTATCTAACTCGTAAACAAACTCTCGATGATCCAAAGATCTTTTGGGACAATTATCCAAGTCATAGATATGTTTTATGCTATCAAGTTCCTAAACTACTTCCTTAAATAACTCAGACCTTTCTTTGTCGTCTTGTTCCCTGTACTGACTATTGGCAACAATCTTATTTCTTGCTTCTTGAAGAGAAAGATGTATGTGCTCCAATGTTTCCTGAGCAACATTAAGCTGTCAGTTGAGCTTATTAACCTTGTCATCCTTTTTCCTCAACTTCTCAGCATAATTTTCAGCAACCTGTAATAGGTAGTTGCGATCCAAAAGTAAACATAGATATTATGATTTCCAAACCTCACAAGTTGTTTTGACCCCCTATAATCAGAAACATGAGATTCAATCCTTAAACCACTTTTCCCTTTTTCCATCTGGGCCTTTCTGCAAATATCCTTAATAATTTTGTGAGTCTTATCATGGTGTACAATAACTGCAATAATGACATCATCCTTGACTTTCAGCTCACTCTTCAAGGCATGCTTCTCATCAGTGTCATTTTGGGATGCATTATCTAATGGGTCATCCAAATCAGCATTATACATAGGTGAGGTGTTGCTAAAGAAGTCACATGACTCCTCATTACATGAATTGCTAAGGACATCCAACTAGTAGTCATGATCTTTAACCATATCTTTTCCATATTTTCTTTGATCAAGTGAAGGATGAGAATCAAAGGAAGCTGGTTTCTCTTCTCTGGTAAACCATCTTGTAACCTCTAGATTTGTTTTCTCTTCTTTAGCCTCTCCTACATGCATTGATTCAATATTTATTTTTCAATCCTCTACTTCAATGACAACCTCATAAGGCTTTTATTTAATAACTGGTTTAGTTTTTTGTTCACTTATGAGTTGATTAATGATAGCTGGAAAATCTTCATATAAATTCCTGCACCTATCTTGTGCAAGTAGATCCCAAACCAAATCTTGACACTGCTTCTTTTCCATTAAAGTCTTGTGTTGAATCTTTGGATTAAAGTCCATGAAACAAGAGAAGGTTAAATCTCTCTGAACCTATGGAGGAATTGTGTTTTACTCATCTTACATGTCGAGTATTTTTGTCCTTTTATCAGGTTGTGGAATTTGGGTTAACTGTTGGTGTACCTTAACCAGATCCTTCAAGACATTTTCCAAACAATGCATCTTTCCTAGCTACACACTAACACCAGTAAATTTTACCCTATTTTTCGATGAGGATTAGTCAAATTTTTGAGACCCATTGGTCGAACTGACGACAAAAACTGTCGTCAAACTTTTTTCATTGCTTATTCGACAGGAAAATCACTCGTCAACATATCAACGTGCTTAGTGGTTGAATTATCGACAGAATCTTCATCTAAAAAATTGCTTGAAGCAGGAAGAATTGCAAATCAAACCTTTTATCTAGGTGACCAACGTTTGCCAAACTTGCAACCACAATTGGTCAGAATTGACGTCGAACACATAGCAGTCTCGTCAAAACATCAAACACAGTGTTTCTCTTTTGCGACCATAGTTCATCAAAATTGACATCGATCACATAGGATTCTCGTCGAGCCTACTGATATTACAACGTCAAAAAAGTGACCAATACTAATTTTTGGTTATATATATATATATATATATATATATATATATATATTATAGAATGATCCAAATAAAAAAAATACACAGTGTAAATATAAAAATGGTACACACAAGCTCAATGTTTTGATCTCATAAAGGTAGAATGATAAAATCCACAAATATGAAAGCTCCTATGGTGCCACGCGTGCTTCCTTGCCTATGAAGTCAATCAATGAAAACCCCCTCAGTAATCACACATCTTCCATGTGTCTCTTAGCATTGATTAAATAATGAAGGTATGTTAGTTTGAGCTTCACTTGGTTTGGAGAATACTTTAATATTCTCTACTTAACAAGGCCAACCACGTGAAGGTGGAAGCTCATCTGGCCCCTCCTAGGACACTCTTATGACCCTTCACGACACTTTAAGATCTCTAAGATGTATTCTTAGGGATCGTAAA
>MU224933.1:282307-293643 GCA_018584345.1 Thuja plicata
TATATATATATATATATATATATATATATATATATACATACACATTGGTTCTAATGGTGGGATATATATGTGTGTGTGTTTTAGAGGGAATTATAAAATGTTTATTTATGTTGACATGTATTGTTTGTTTAAATTTGCATTGATGAAGTAATGGAAAAATGTTTGTTATGATTGAGATATTGTTGTGACAAGATGGGCATGAAGACTTAGGTCACATGAACAACAAAAGTGGATCCATTGACCTTGATAGGTGATTGCGAGCATGTATGGACAATCTAAGAACATAGTTGTGTACCACAGGTTAGATGGTACGTATGAAGAATTTATTAACCTTTACATATGAGCAAGTTGTGATCTAACTTAAAGCTATTTTTGGTTGAAAGTTTGTAATCTCTAAGTGATCATGTGTTGCATCTTGAATATTTATTGAATATTGAAACATTCCCACCATGAGCTATTGGTATTATTAATAAGCTAAAAAAAATAGGGTGAGTATCTATATAGAACATGATAAGAATGGTGGCAAGAATTACAAAGTAACTTGGTCAATTCAATATGATGCCAAGGTATGAGGAATATTTGATTTTGATTTTGATTATGACAATAACATGGATTGATGCTTTGGTGTTGTTCCTATGAATGTAATAGATGGAACAACACACCACCAGAAAGAGAACATTGTGAGAGAGAGGTAAGCCTAACTTTGTGAAACAAAAAAAGTAGTAATGGAATTCACACACACTCACTTAGCACTTGTCTGTGAAATGATTACTTGATGCATGTGTTATCTTAAGACTGTGTTATGCCCTGCATCCCCGTCCCTACATTTTGTGTGCAAAATGTTGGATCCCCCTTTTTTCTTTCTTCTTTTGGCTCTTGCCTTGTATTTTCCTTTGTTTTTCTTTATTTTCCTTCTCCGGGGTTTTCTTCCCCGCGGTGTTGTTTTGTTTTGTTGGTCTCTCATATCTCCGGGGTTCGGTCCTAGAGTTGGTCGTCCTTTGTCGGAAGCTGGATTTCGGACTCCGAAATTCTTCACCGCGATGTCTTCTTTCCTTAAGGTGGTATCATCGTATGGAATCCTCGGGCCCGGAGTCCAAAGGTCTGTCTGTCCCGAGTTTGCGAAAGGAAAGGTAACTTTCTTTTACCGCAACTATAAATAGAAGTTACCCGTCATTTTCACATTTACCGTGACTAAACACTTGTGCAATATTAGTGATTTAAGAGCGATTTACAGTGATTTAGCGATAATCCAGTGCGAGCCATTCCGAGCTTTTCTGAGCAATTATGGGTGGTTTTTGGTGGCAAGTTGTGATCATTTGGCAGTAGTGGCTGTTGCAGAGCGTTCGCGGCACAAGTTCCTGTCCTTGTCTTTCTTCGTTCAGGTTGGTGCCTTCCTTCCTTTCTATTTTCTTTCCTACTTTTGGGTCGTTGCCTTTTTTTTTTGTGTTGCCCCGTTCTGTTGTTTTGTCTTGCGTTTCTTTCTGGTTCGCCGCCTGTTGGTGGGTCGGCTCTGCCAAAGGGTTGTCCGCCCTCTGTGCAGATGTAGTATAGTCGGTAGATGGTGTAGAAAAGTTGTAAATATCTATACATTGTCTGGTTTTCATAAATATCTGCTCTGCGTTGTGTATATGTGTACATTTAATGTATATTTTTATGTATCCTTCTGGTTTGCATGTGTATACTCTTTGGCTTTGGTGTATATTATGTGTGTATTCTACCTGGTAGTCTAGAAAGCTCGCCATGTTGCGTTTGTTTCTGATTTTGAGTTGCGAGCTTGCTCTATGCAGAATATCGCCTGATTGAAACTCGGCTCTCGGCCGGTTTCAACCAAGCAATTTTCTCTCTCCTCCATAAACCAGCCTGACTTACATTTATGTCCCATGCGCGCATTTAAATTTGTCCAAGTGGCCTTCACTTTTCGCGCATTTGGATAGTTGGCTCTGCCGCCGTCACCATAACTCCTATTTATTGCTCACCTATGTGGCGCCCACGTGGGTCTGACGGCTCACTTTTTGTGCACACCTGCCAACGGTTACTTCCCCAGGCTCCGGGTCTCTTGCCATCACCCAACCCATGTCTTGCTTTTACTAAGTGTGAGGAGACCTCCCCGGACCTAGATTTTGTTTAAATTTCTGAGTTTGAAATATATATATATGCTTTCCAAAGTTTTTGAACGAAGCTAACTTTTCAGTAGAAGCAAGTGCCACGATGGTAAGATCGCCGGACCCCAGAGTTTTTGTTTATCTATGCGTTCTGACGGTTGCCTTGCCTTGCAGGTTTTCAGAGCAACAAACTTTCAAATATGTCTGAAGCTTCCGCATCCTCACCACCCGAAATTCTGGAACTACCTTCGATGGCAGTTACCAGAGCAGCAGTTAGGTCCAAAATAGAGAAGGCTCTGTAGAAGCTTCCCCTGAGCATGAAATACGTGAAGGACAGTGTTATCATAGGCTCAAAGATTGAGTCCAAAGTCCAGTTCATCACTGACACCAGCGTCGGGACGTGGCCCAAAATGTAAGCCTTGGTAAAGATCATGTACATTCAGCAATAGGCCAGAGATCCATTGGCCATTCAAATCAGGAACTCCCAGATTCTCAAGGCAGCTTGCTTCCCATGCTCAGTGCAGTCACTGAAGCTTATTCTCACACTGGCCACCCACTACAACACATCTGTCCGGCCTGTTATGCTCGCAGCCCCAGAGCCAACAGGGTATCCTACTCCCATGGTGTCCCTCGACCCTTATACTTTCTAGAGGGACTTGGGGATCCCCCAATTTGACAAACTAGCTATAGTCACTCAGTCAGATGCCTTGGCCCAATTCACTCAGCTGGAAGAGGCAGCCCATATATATATGAACAATCATTGGCTCAAAACCCCAAAGAGGGATCCCAAGAGGATGAAGCTAGAAATCCCCAAGGCCAAATTTAAGGAAAGCATCCAGATGGGGATGATAGCACTATGTCGGGTCTTCAGGCAACAGCATGCCCGGGAGTTCTCCGGATGGATGTATTACTTTTTGCTGGGTATCAGCATGGGCGAGGAATATTTTGACTGGGCTGCCATAATCTCAAACCATGTGGACTCCCAGTTCCTTCAATTAGCCAAGAAGAAGAAGTTTTATATGACTTCTTATGTTCTCTGGGCCGTGGCACAACAAGGGCCCCACACCAATGGGTTACTCACAGAGGGCGTACTCAGGATCGGCCTAGGCCAGAAGGCCCCTTGGGACCATTTCCCACAGATTCAATGGGAGGCCAGCTTCCCCAGTTTTTGTCGGGTAAACAATGCCTTCGTTTACTACCAATTTCTTACATCTACCTGGGTTGCAAGATACCGCCTGTCTATAGAGGCGATGAATTTGGTCCAGAGTTACGGACATTACTATATACAATTTCAGAAGCACACATACATAAGGGTAACCAGCTTCTCCGAGGAACCCTACTTGTTGCCCAAACATTGTGGGGACAAGATAATTCTCCTAGAATATTGCAGGCAGATGATGGAGCTGCATGCATTCTATGCCTTGAAGAAGGTAACAACTATTCTGTTCCCAATCACTTTTGAGAACTATTCATGCAGTCTGGCTGCCGCTAAAGAAGCAGATAATGAGCTTAAATGCTATAGCCTAGCAGAATTTTACTTAGCGTGGAAACAATTTGATCCGCATGGCAAGATTGCAATGGCACTTCCTCGGGCATCAGAGCCCCATCAATATCACATGGAGGACTTCTGGGAATATTGTCAAGATGACATGTAAGTCTGTGGGCGGCATTATGTCAGAATGACCGCAGGAATGATGGAAAGATTGAAGCTCTGGAGATTCCCGGAAGACTTCTCAGACACCGGCTCCACGGTGGATCCCCAGTATAAGGCAAAGGGGATCGATAAATTGGCCCTTCCACAAGTGAACTGGGACACCCAAGAAGGGCCCACAATTGAAGAGTTCACTCGCAATATAGTGGAATGCAGCCACCTCTATTTCAAGAAGGTGTGCCCCGGGAGTGTCCGCCGGGCGGCCCAGCCTATACCAAAGTTAACCCTGGGGGCTGGGACTTCTTTGCAGGGAGTAGATAAGGGAAAAGGAATAGAAACAACTCCAACCTCACAAGAAGTCCCCATCAAAGAATAAATAAAACAATCAGTAGCAACCTCCTAGCAAATGCAGGAGAATCTGATCATGTGGCTGGCTACTCCGATACTTATGGCCGGACCAATTCGTCCTCCCTCCTCCCATCCACTAGCATCCTTGATGGTTAAGGAAACAGGGGTGGATCCAGCAGAGAAAGAAGCAATAAGGGATGTGGGGCCTCCCTTAGTTACTAGGAGAAAGAAGAGGCTTAACCAAAATCCCAAGGCAGAGCCGGATCTGGGGATGCCCTAGATCCCACAAGTTGAGATCCTTTCTTCCAACTCCCTGGAACCAGAGAGGAAACCAGAGCCCGCCGATGTCCCCGCCAATCCTCCCCCATAGGATGAGTTTGATGATGCTTTTGCAACCGATGAGTTTGAGAATCTACATGGGGACATCGAGCAAACAGAAGCTGAAGTCCCAGCACAAGAAGAGGCTCTGGAACAAGAACCTGTGCAGGAGCAGGAAGAGCAGATGGAAGAAGAGGAGGAAATAGAGCAGGAGATCGCCTCCGAGGTCCCAGAGATACAAAATATGGGAGTGGACCAATAGAAGCAGAGTGAACAAATGGCATACGCTGAGGGAACCGAACCTACAGGAGCAACCGTAACATCAGCCACTGCGTTCCAAGTGCCACTCCCCGGAGTGACCTTTGGGCAGGTAATAACTGCGGCTCAAACGTTAAATATTGGCCTGATACCTCCCCCATTGCCAAAGGATATACCAATGGAAGAACAAATCCTGGCGACAGAGGCCGAAGAACAAGAAGAGCGACAAGAGGAAGAAACCCCCGGGACAGCCAATGAGGATCCAGATGAAGAAAAAGATACAAAGGACAAGGCAGAAGAAATAAACATTGCTAGGGAAGATGTCTCTGACAAATCGAAGGGTGCGGAGAAGGAACTAGGCAAGACCCACACCACTGAGGAGCGGCAGCAGCAAGATACCAGGGAAGAATCTAAAGAATAGACTTTGGCAAATAAGCCACCCCTACCACCTCAGTGGTTAGTCGAAAGAAAGAAAAGAAAGGCTCCATCCACCCCCAGAGCTCATCTCTCCCTGGCCGAGATGATGGCTCAGGTCCATAATCCACCAAAGGCCAAGAAAGCCCGGACGGTTCATGCTCTTTGAAACGGGTCGGGCGGAGAAACAATTGCAGTTGTGGAAACACCTCCCCTAGACACTGATGAGGCAACTGCCGAAGCTAGAGATTATGATATCATAGAAATATCACTAGGAAAAAGAGGAAAACAAGGCGAAGTGAACCTATTGAAAGAGGCGACTAGAGTCGTGGAGGCCCGTTACGAAAAGGAGGCCCAAAGGCTCAAAGCGGAAAAGGAGAAGATAGAAAACCTTATGGGGTTGCTAACTGAGCTGGCCTGACCTATCAATGCCATTCCTCCATAACCCTCCACATCTGATGCGCCATTGCCACAGAGCGACAAAGACTCCCTGCGAGCAATGAAGAAGAAGGCCCAAGCGGTCGATGAGTGGGTCACTCTGCAGATAGGAAACACCCGACGCTTCCTGGTATCCACCCTCCCAGACTTGTACACGGCCCGACACGTTCTGCATCAGGAAAAAATTATTGTTAACATATGGGAGGGTGATATGGAAAATTATGAAGCATGAAAGGTAGAACTTGAAGAACTCCTCTGTCTTAGGGAGGAAATGGTCTCTTAGTCAAGAATTCTAGGGGAAGAATCATTCAATTTTGTGAAGACCCAACACTCCAGACTTGACCTCACATTGGAGGTGCTCAAGCAACTGAGGAATACATTTTGGGAAAGTTTGATGAATTAATGGAGTCAAGATATCAATCCCCGGGGGGAATGGATGGAACTCAAATGGCAAGGCTGACTCGCGTGATCCTTAGTGGTCATGATACGGAAAAAATGGCCGATGAATTCAAGAGGAATAGGGGAACAGATCGAGGTGGCCAAGTACCGGCGGTCCGGCCTCAAAGAGATTGACGAGGATGGAATCTCCCACCTCCTCCAAACCTTCAACAATAACAAGCAACAATAAAGTTTTTCCGAGGGCCGGAGAAAACCCAAACACTTGGTATTCTTTATTCTTTCAAAACGTAAGTTCTGGATCCCGGAGTCCCGGATCCTAAATTTTGTATTCTTTTGAGTGATCTTTGTCTCGGTCCATGAGGCCGACCGATCACTTGCAAAAGTGGTTAATAAAGATTTTCAGAGGGTAGTTGGCTACGTCATGGCACGTCGGATCAACAATGGGCTTTCTGACAAATGGTCTTCTCAAGGCACCGCTTCAGATATACACCTGGCACATTGGAGACAGGGCACCACATTTCCCATTTATGAGGCATGTAGCCTTGATCCCTGGGGGATCAGATTTCTTCCTTCTCTTTCTCAGCTCTCTTCTCAAGGCTGATTCTTCCACTCCACCTTCTTGTCTCATTCTTCTGACATGTCAAGCCTATTCCGTCTCAAGGCCTTTTGTAGAGTGGCACAGGTAGTACCATCCACTAGATAATATATTCTATTGTACAGTATAATGTAAAATAGGGTTAGGGTTAGGGTTAGATGAAAATGTGTATAAATAGTAAGTCTAACCCTTTTCTAAGGGTCGGCGAAATTGATGATTTTGCAGTCCATAAAAATAGAGAAGTAGTATTTTCATTTCAGTTGCAGAGCTCAATGCTCCTTGGTCTTTAATCTTTTTGTAGTTAGATGCTCCCTTGGGGCTTCCATTGTACCACGCACCAGTGCTTGCTAGAAGGAATGTTAATGAAGAAGAGATGGTTCTTGCAATGATGTTGTTGGCACTTTGTCTTCCAAGTTAATGGTATTTTATGTTTAATATTCTTCATGTCTTCTGCTCTGATGTCTTAAGTAGATTAACGACCTCCTTTCCCTTGCTACTGATCAAATATGAACTGATGGTTGTGTATTTTTTCGGTATTTAGTGTAGTTTATCAGAGCATTATTGATGTATTGAATGTTTAAACATAACTATAAGTAGATGGAATACTTCTAACCCTGCAAAATATTTTTTGATTTATTTTCTAAGTATAGAATGCTTGGAGAAACCCCACCTTCCTAAATCTCCGGAGAGAATGAATTGAAGAAACCAGCTATCCCCCTCGAAAACAGTCACATCTCCCAACCAAGCCCCACACCGTCGAGACCCAACAGCCAAGTGCTTGGAGGCCTAAGAAATTTCATTTCCCTAGATAACCTTTGCAGGAAAAGTTTGTCGGTACCCAGTGACAACTTATGACTGTTTGCGGACCCGGTCACCAAACTCCTGTCAATAAAAACTGGCGCTAGAAGGAGGGCATGAACTCGTCCCCTTCTCAGGATTTCAATTTTACATCTTCTGAGGGTTCCCCAAGCCATAGTTTTAGGAGTCAAGCCTTCAATGGGATTGGGTCTTTCTCCCTAGTGAAATTTGAAAGAATCCTTAGGTCAGCCCCAAACCCCGGAAGGTTTGTCGAACATGAGCCCCCTACTCGAAAGAAACGGACCCCAAAAACTACACTAGCCACTATTGTCTGGGGGTCTAGTACACCACGGAGCACCCAAACTTCTCAGACAATCATGGGAACCAACACTCAAACTACTCAAAATCTAGTTCCCCAGATGGCTGCATACTTTGGTAACACCGGGTCCCCTATGGGAACTTTTCTGAATGCAATCAATGACTTACCCTCGCACCTGTAGAAGATTTGCCCACGATATGAGTACTTAGGCTCATGAACCGCAGAAGAACACTTACAGGCATATAAAGACGCCATGAACCAACACCAAATCCAACATGAGGATTTTGTGACCTGGATGTTTCCCCTGTCCTTGGGGCAGGGTGAACTGAACTGGTACCTAAACCTTCTCGCCAACTCCATCAACAGTTGGCAGGACATGGAGGATGCCTTCTTGGCTGCCTTTCACATACATGTGGACCTAGCTTGGTCCCATAGCCAGTTCATTTCCAGTAGAAAGGAACCCAATGAACCCCTCACAGTATTCAATCATCAGTTCTAGCACACCTTAAAGTGGTGCACGGGCTCTTTCATTCCATCCCCAAAAGTAACCATACAGACTTATCTTAATGCGATGGACCCCTTCGTTGCCACTCTCCTTTGGAGAATAACCACCGTGAGCGACCGGTACACTTTGGCAAAAGTTTACAACCTAGCCTTAGAGTTGTCCCGTGGCCTCAACAAAACCTCGGGAGGGATTGGGCAGAGTACGCCTTTCAACATGATCCCCCGTGGAACTGCGTACGCCGGGGGATATAACCCCAATCTGGCAATGGGTGCCCCCACAATGGCAATGAGTCCCCTGCCACCGCTGATAGACCAGCAGGCCCGGTATGTTTATCCATCACAGACTCAGGTAATGCCAAGTCTGGAAGTCTTCCCATGGAATCAGCCGCAGCAGGCACAACAGCCTCAGACACAACCGCCCAGAGTGCCCTTCTTTCAGTTGTCCGCGGCTGGAAGATTGCTGCCCTCGACTCTGGAAAATACTGTTGCCTTCCCAGGAAACCAACAACAACAACCGTCACATTGTGACGCAAACACTTAGTTGACCGCCAAGGTTGAGTCCCTCCAGTGAATGTTGTCTACCCTGATTGTGGACATGGGTCAGCTGAAGGCAGGGTCCTACGCACCCCAGAATTCTAACTCCCAGAGAGGGAATATATTCTTCGGCCAACGAAACAACATCAGGGGAAGAAACTTCAACAACGGGCCTCAGTCCAATCAACAGCAATGGAAAAATAACGCGAACACTGGAGGCCCACCTTCGAACCAAAATGCAAGTCAAAGTGGTGCTAGACCATCACATTTCACACCAGTCATAGACTTCCAGCCCATGACCAATTGGTGTAGATTGCACGACACTGGCTCCCACAATGAGGTGAACTGTGCCACGCTGGAAAAGGTTATCATGATCTCCCATCTAGACAGACAACAATCGCAAGATGCTACTCCCCCGCAGCCTCCTATGCAAGAGTCAACCCACAGTGCCTTCACTTGTGAGACCATCTTCTTCAGAACTTCTGGGGAAGATGAAGAAGAATCTGAATTGCAAGGATTCTTTGATGAATTGATCCCGCCCTTTGAGGCTAATGCCTTCACCAACCCACGGACTCCATATAATACCTAGAGCTAGGCTAGTAAAGGACTAGCTTACATGCCTACACCTCCCTCTAGAGACACTCCTCCCAGAGATAACGCAACTGATCAGCCCACCCCTCTAAAAGGTTCTAACTCTAACCAAGTGAAAGACCTGGCCGAGGGAAGTCACCAGTTCCTGGGAGGAAGATTTGACATTACAAAGGTGTTAGAGCAGACCACCACCTCCATGACCCTGATGGAGGTTTTGCTAAACTATCTCAAGCAGAAAAAGTCTCTTCTGAAGCTCTTGGGAAACCCGAAATTTGTCAATCGCCCGCCCAAGACTATCTCTTTTGAGGACGCCAACGCGGCTGTCTTTCGGGGAAACAATGAAGATCCTCCCTTCCTACTAGGCATGAATATCCAAGTCAAAAACATACACAACTACCTAGTAGACTCTGGAGCTTCGGGCAACATCATGCCCTTTTCCATATGCCAGAAGCTCAGATTTCGTCCCACCCCATCTAATGGTGCAGTGATTCAATTGGACAAGACTATTATGAAAATAGTGGGGGAATTGAAGAACATTCGGATACAGCTTATCCAGGACCCCAGGATAGCCAGCATAATTTATATCCAAGTGGTGGACATCCCAGAGACTTATGGGATGTTATTAAGTCAGAATTGATCTAAGTCCTTGAACGAATACTTTTCGACCGACTTCTCCCACTTATGGCTCCCCTGGGAAGGAGAATCAAACAAGATTCGGGTTGAAAGTGAACCTCGGATAAAGCAGGCCCTTACCAAAGTTGAGAGGGTTAGTGAGGTCTTCTTCTCTGAGACTTCTCCCGGGGTGTACCAACCCTTTGAAATCCTAACATTCAATTTCACCCCCGGGGAGCATCCCATAGTTTTGCAGAGAACCCAGGACCTAGAAGAAAAGTTGAGGGTTGAGATTGAGTCTCAAGGTGCCGCAGCGACCCCCGCTACACTCTTGTCCGGCACTTGGTGCTGAGTACACTATCAGAAACATTCAGAGCTAGAGTGTGGACTTTTCCTTTCCATCGCTACCCAGCACATCGACGCCTTCCGGAATAGAGAATGCATAAATGATCCCTCGGAACCCAGTGTCTCTGCTGGAAGCATTTCTTCGGTTCCATTTCCCCAGGAACCTCAATTTCAAATTCCTTCGGAGGTAAACCCCACCCATACGCCAACAGTGCAGGAGGAAGCTCCTCCCAAGTCTCCCAAAAGCAATCCAAAGGCTACTCTCGCTCCCCAGCTCCAGAACACAAGTAATGATTTGTGGACCCTCAAGTTTGACTGGTCCCAATCCAAACAAGGTTGTGGGGCCAGGGTAGAATTAATCAACTGGCGAGGGAAATCCTTCCTCGCATCCTACAGATTGCAGTTCAACTGCACCAATAATGTTACTGAGTACGAGGCTCTTGTCCTTGGGCTCTTATTTGTGTTAAGGAAAGGAGTCACCTGCCTCCGGGCTTTGGGTGATTTAGAGTTGGTTGTTAGAAAGGTCCAGAGTCAATATACGTGTCATGAAAAAAGGCTGGCCACATATAGCAATCAGGCTTGGAGCCTTATTGAAGATTTTGATGCCTTTGGCATTGATCTTATTCCCCAGCGATGGAATTATGTCTCAAATGCCCTCGTTGTTTTTGCCAACACACTTGAGCCCATGGCCGGATCGTGACTCCGGAGATTTTTAGTTGATATAATTTCCACCCCGACCATCCCAGAAAATGTCACCCACTTTCAAGTTTTTGAGGACGATCAACATATCCTAGCCTTCATGGCCAATGTTGGTGTCTTTGAGGACCAGGTAGTGGAGGAACGAGACCATGATGATACTGAATGGGGTGATGAAGACGATGGGATCATGGACCTACCCACTAACACCATCCCGAAGGGAATGGTCGCGCTTGAACGAATCTTTGACTCGGACCTGCGGGGCTGAGAAAAGATGTCATCCTCCTCTGAGGGAGAAAAGTTTGAAATGGTAAACATCGGCCAACCCGGGGTGATCTCACAAAGCTGTGTCCCACTTTTTGGGACGAAGGATTTCAGACTTCCTTCAAAAAAAAAAACTTGATGGCTTCGCGC
>MU224933.1:302450-334766 GCA_018584345.1 Thuja plicata
TTTTGTTTTCTTCCCTTCTTGTTCCCCATTTCTTCTCTTAAAAAAATGTCTTCCAAAAGATCAGCTCAATAAAAAAAAATTCTTCAAAAAAATACTTTGATATAGTATTTCTCCTCTTCAAAATTACACCTTTGAAAAAATAGAAATAACAATCCCTATTCCAAAAATGCAATTTTAAAAATTGAAGAATAATAGAAAAAGCGAATTTACTTGCTGCAATTCGGTGAAAAATTAGAAACAAAAAACTTTACCTTTATACCATTCCAAATTTTTCAAAAAAAGAATTTCAACAAAGCCGACCTAGTTCGCGCGAAGTGCCTAGGATAAAAATCCATTGGGATGGTTTTCACCGGAATTTTCACACAGGGGGCTTCGCGCGAAGTGTCTTAAACCCCTTCGCGCGAAGGGGGTCTTCGCTCGAAGACCCCAAAAATGAAAATTTCTTAAAAGAAAAAAAAATTCATAAAATTTGGTCTTTGAAGGCCAACAACAGGGACCAAACCAAATTTTTTCCTCAAACTGATGATACCAAATGATGCGATTTGGAACAAGCTTTCTAACAAATATAATTTTCATACATATTGAGTTTGTTATCACTTTCAAATATTACTTTAACTAAACATAGGTTGTTTGGCGATTCAACAACCTGTCTCTTCAAGGCTTCGGAAAAAATACTAAATTATGAAAAAAAAATATGAAAAATATGTAGGAAAAGGATATTTGTGTTACCTTTCTATTAAAAAAAAAAATTTTGAATTTTGATATATACATTTCAAGTTATGGTGATCAAAGTGACCTTATGTCTAAATTACAGTTATTGTCACTTTAGAACTCAATAAAATATGAAATATTAACCCAAAATGAATGAAACCAATTACATCCTCTGGATATTGAAGTTACAAATATAATTTCGAAAGAATTACATCGTTATCATATTTTAAAAAAAGGTTATGTTGATCAAAGTGACAGTCACTTCTTAAAATCACAGTTTTTTTAAAAGAACCACTTTTCAAACGAGAAAGAAAAATGAATTTTAATGAATTTTTATTTTTATTTTTAAATATATTTAGAAACTAGAAAGAAAATGCTAAAATACCCTAGTTTACATTATCTTCAAATTCCTTATAGCTTTCTGGCAATAGGTGTTTGAAAATGAAGTTTTTTCTCAAAATGTTGATCTTTGTGTCAAAGTTGGCCAAAAAGTGGGACACACTATTGTGGGATCACCCCCCGGTGAAGAAAAGATGATAGACATTGGCAGCTCCTACTCCCCTGAGGAGAAGGAGAAGATTCTCGCGGTTCTCCAAGAATACATAGACGTGATTGCATGGGGATATTAGGATTTGAAAACATACGACACATCTATTATGACTCGTACCATCCCCTTGAAACCTGATGCTAAGCCTTTTCAGAAAAAGCAACGACCGGTCAACCCACTGATCGAGCCTCTAATTCATCAATAGGTGGAAAAACTGTTGTCATCCCGAATAATCTTTCCAATCTGGCACACTACGTGGGTTGCCAATTTGGTCCCTGTGAGGAAAAAGAGCGGTGAAATTCACCTTTGCGTGGATTTCTAGAATCTGAATAGAGCCTCCAAGAAGGATAATCACCCTCTCCCCTCATTGGATGAGGTGTTGCAGATAGTAAATGGATCCCAAATGATGTTGTTCTTGGATGGGTACTCTAGGTATAACCAAGTCATGGTTAAGAATGAAGACAGAGAGAAAACGGCGTTCACCACCAAGTGGGGAACGTTTGCATACAGGAGGATGCCCTTTGGCTTAATTAACGCAGGGGCCACGTTTCAAAAGGCTATAGACATTGCGTTTGAGGGCCTTGTGAATCGGTGCATAATCATCTACATGGATAATTTGACCATCTTTTCCTAGGACAAGCGTGAACATTCTGCCCACCTCGCTCAGATCTGCGAGAGATGTCGCTAGTATGGAATATCCCTCAACCCCAAGAAGTGCATATTCGGGGTCACGAAAGGGAAGTTTCTCAGGAATATTGTCTCTAAGAAGGGCATATCCATTGACCCTGAGAGAGTTGAAGCGTTGCTAAATTTATAGATGCCCGGCAGCAAGAAAGAGATGTGGTCTTTCTTCGAAAAGATCAACTTCGTCCGGCGGTTCATCACTGGATTTGCCGAGTTAGTCAAACCACTCAATGAAATGATGAAAAAGGATACCAAGATTGAGTGGAGTCCTGAAGCAAAGCGGGCATTCGCCTAGATCAAACATACAATAATGGAGGCACCTATCTTGGCTAGTATGAACTACTCCCTCCCGTTTTACATTTACTCCTTTGCTTCGCCGCATTCTGCTGCGGCAGTGTTGACTCAAAAGGTTGAAAGGGAAGAATGACTAATAGATTTCATGAGCTCCCCCTTCAAGAACGCCAAAGTCCAATATTCATCGCTAGAAAAGCAGGCCTTTGCTCTTGTGCATGCCGTGAAGAAATTTTGGCATTATATTCTCTGGAGCAAGGTGTATGCTATCATCCCAAACCAAGTTGTGAAGTCTCTGCTAATGCAGAGTGAATTGGGTGAAAGACAAGGGAAATGGATGGCCATCCTCCAGGAATGACTTAGAAATGCAGCCCATGAAGATAGTCCGAGACCAGGGACTAAGTCAAGCAATGGAAGAAGAGACTCCCCACATAGAATGTCAAACTTACACGGTGGATTCCATCACACGAGACCCGTGGTATACCGATCTGGTATACTTATTGTTAAACAACAAATGCACGAATGGGTTACCTCCCAATAAATGTCACACTCTGTGGATGAAAAGCGCTCACTTTATGATCAAAAATTCCGCGCTTTATCGCAGGAACTACGAGGGAGTGTACCTCTGGTGCATTGACAGAGACCAAGCTGCAAAGATGATTGATGAATTCCAAGGATAGTTTGGAATCAGGCATGGCTCAGCCAATGCCACCGCCCATCAAATCCTCTAGGCTGGGTACTATTGGCCCTGTATATTGAAATATGTTTACACTCACGTTCGCAGATGCCATACTTTCCAAACCGCAGCGCATCGTGAGCGTAACCCGGCTATGCCTTTACAACTAGTCTTCGAGGCTAGGCCCTTCGCCCAATGGGTATTTGAATTCATCGGAGAAATCAACCCCAACTCATCTGCCAACCACCGGTACATCCTAACTGCTACTGATTACTCCACCCGGTGGTCGGAAGCTATACCTTGCAAGAATAACACGGTGGACGTAGTCATTAAATTCCTGGAAGAAAACATTGTCACAAGATTTAGAATGCCCTTTGTTTTAGTATGTGACAATGGTCTGGAATTTTCTTTGGCACAATTACTTGAGTGGACCTACAATTGGAAGATCACCCTGAAGTTTTCTAGCAACTATTACCCCCAGGGGAATGGTGTTGTTGAATCTACGAATAAAAATCTACTTGAAGTGTTCAAACACCTGCTAGAACAGAAACCCCGGGATAGGCACCAAAAGTTGAAATTCGCCCTCTGGGTGGACTGCATCTGAATCAAGGCCACCCTGGGAACGTCCCCATTCCATCTGGTTTATGGCTAGAACCCAGTGTTACTAATCAACTTACAGATCCCAGTTTTGCAGTTTATGCAAGAATTCAGCAACCGGAATAACATCATGGAGGTTCAGCTCCTAAATCTGGTGTGGATGGAAGAACAAGAAGATGCAGCCCTTGAATATTTCACGCGTCATCAAGCAGTGGTAAAATGATGGTTTGACCACAGAGCCCAATACAGGGCTTTTTAGATTTCAGACTTGGTCCTGCTGTGGGATAAGGCCCAGGAAAAGAAAGGCAAGCACACCAAGTTCCAATGGCTCTAGCTTGGGCCATACTTAATCTCAGAGATCTGTGGGGCAAATACCTACCGCCTTAACACCATGACTAGAGAACCTATCCCGTTGCCCGTCAATGGCTAGTTTATGAAACATTATTTCGAATAAGGTGGGTTTGCCCAAAGTTGTATTTTATGTAAAGCTCTTGGCGCGTAAATATTTCTTTCTCGGTACCTTGTTGGGAGGTACCTTGCCTTGTAAATAGTCTTGTTGGCTGTCCTTCAGGACAGCCCTTTTTCCTTGGTTGTTTTCATTCTTGTTTCTTGTTTTCTTTTCGGGTTCTGGCATTTTGTTCTCCCTCTTGTAAGGATTAGAATGTTTTGCATAAACTCTGGTCTCCAGGATGATGTCTATAGCATGGTGAACTTAGGAATCTATTGTTAGCATAATGGAATCGGTCTGGTCTCTGGAGTTATTTTTCAAGTTTGGTAGTACATTTTGAGCAATCTTCATCGGGTTTATTTCTGGAAATTTAGCAATCAGTAAAATAAAAATGAAGGACAAGTAATCGGACACATCGAGGGTAGGACAGTCACACTAAGTTGGTTGACCCAAGTCTGAACTTTTAAAAGATTCTTCCTGGGTATGGAGTTTTATCCCCCATTCCACATATAATAATAGGTGGAAGGGTGAAAGAATTACCGCCATTAAAATTAGCTATGCTTAAGCTTGATGGTGAAATAAATACCGCCCTCCAACCTAGAAACATACAAAATAACAAGCAGTGGGACAAAATTTTGACCTCCGAGATAAACGAGCTAATCTGATGACTTTGGGGTCTGATCTACTTAGTGCCAGTTCTCCACTTCTCCTAGAGGTCATCGGCTCGATTTCCTTCTGAAGCACACACTTCACCACTGATGAAAGGATCACGGGTTAAATCGCGTATGGTCAGATTTTCTCAAACATGTTACTATTTGCAGGTAAGATGCTTTGACATAACGATTTGTTCCTATTTTGCTAACTAGAGATTCTGTAGCTCTCAAATGCACCTAGGCATTTGTCCCAGATAGTCACCATTTGTTATGCCATGCATCCCCGTCCCTACATTTTGTGTGCAAAATGTTGGGTCCCCTTTTTCGCTTTCTACTTTGGTTCTTGCCTTGTCTTTTCCTTTGTTTTTCTTTGTTTTCCTTCTCTGGGTTTTCTTCCCCCCGGTGTTGTTTTGTTTTGTTGGTCTCTCGTGTCTCCGGGGTCCAGTCCCGGAGTTGGTCGTCCTTTGTCGAAAGCTGGATTCTAGACTCTGGGATTCTTCACCGTGATGTCTTCTTTCCTTAAAGTGGTATCGTCGTATGGAATCCCCTAGCACAAAGTCTGGAGGTCTGTCTATCTGGAGTTTGCAGAAGGAAAGGTAACTTGCTTTTACAGCGACTATAAATAGAAGTTACCCGTCATTTTCACATTTACCGCGACTAAACACTTGTGCAATCTTAAGGATTTAGCGATAATCTAGTGCGAGCCATTCTGAGCTTTTCTGAGCAATTGTGGGTGGTTTTTGGTGGCAATTTGTGATCATTTGGCAGTAGTGGCTGTTGCAGAGCATTCGCGGTACAAGTTCCTTTCCTTGCCTTTCTTCGTTCAGGTTGGTGCCTAGCTTCCCTTCTATTTTCTTTCCTGCTTTTGGGTCGTTGCCTGATTTTTTTTTGTGTTGCCCCGTTCTGTTGTTTTGTCTTGCGTTTCTTTCTGGTTCACCGCCCGTTGGTGGGTCGGCTCTACCAGAGGGTTGTTCGCCCTATGTGTAGATATAGTATAGTCTGTAGATGGTGTAGAAAGGTTGTAAATATCTGTACATTGTCTGGTTTTCATAAATATCTGCTCTGCGTTGTGTATATGTGTACATTTGATGTATATTGTTGTGTATCCTTCCAGTTTGCATCTGTATACTCTTTGGCTTTGGTGTATATTCTGTGTGTATTCTACCTGGTAGTATAGCAAGCTCACCATGTTGTGTTTTTTTCTGATTTTGAGTTGCGAGCTCGCTCTATGCAGAATACCGCCTGGTTGAAACTCGGCTCTCAGCCAGTTTCAACCAAGCAGTTTTCTCTCTCCTCCGTAAACCAGCCTAACTCACATTTATGTCCCATGTGCGCATTTAAATTTGTCCAAGTGGCCTTCACTTTTTGTGCATTCAGATAGTTGGCTCCACCGCTGTCACCATAACTCCTATTTATTGCTCACCTACGTGGCGCCCACGTGGGTCTGACGGTTCACTTTTTGTGCACACCTACCAACGGTTACTTCCCTAGGCTCCGAGTCTCTTGCCATCACCCAACCCATGTCTTGCTTTTACTAAGTGTGAGGAGACCTCCCCGGACCCAGATGTTGTTTAAATTACCGAGTTTGCAATATATATATATATGCTTTCTGCAGTTTTTGAACGAACCTAACTTTTCAGGGGCAGCAAGTGCCACGATGGTAAGATCTCTGGACCCCAGAGTTTTGTTTATCTATGCATTTTGACGGTCACCTTGCCTTGCAGGTTTCCAGAGCAAAAAACTTTCAAATATGTCTGAAGCTTCCGCATCCTCACCACCCATAAGTTCGGAACTACCTTCTACGGCGATTACCAGAGCAACAGTTAGGTCCAAAATAGAGAAGGCTCTGGAGAAGCTGCCCCTGAGCATGAAATACATGAAGGGCAGTGTTATCATAGGCTCAAAGATTGAGTCCAAAGTCCAGTTCATCACTGACACCAGCGTCGAGATGTGGTTCGAAATGCAGGCCTTGGTAAAGATCACGTACATTCAGCGACAGGCCGGAGATCCATTGGCCATTCAAATCGGGAACTCCGGGATTCTCAAGGTAGCTTGCTTCCTGTGCTCGGTGCAGTCACTAGAGCTTATTCTCACACTGGCTGCCCACTACAACACATATGTCCGGGCTGTTATGCTCACAGCCTCGGAGCCAACAGGGTATCCTACTCCCATGGTGTCCCTCGACCCTGATACCTTCCAGAGGGGCTTGGGGATCCCCCAATTTGACAAACCAGCTATAGTCACTCGATCAGATGCCTTGGACCAATTCACTCAGATGGAAGAGGCAGCCCGTATATATATGAACAATCATTGGCTCAAGACCCCAAAGAGGGATCTCAAGAGGATGAAGCTAGAAATCCCCAGGGCTGAATTTAAGGAAAGCATCCAGATGGGGATGATAGCACTATCCCGGATCTTCGGGCAACAACATGCCCGGGAGTTCTCCGGATGGATTTATTATTTTTTGCTGGACATCAGCACAGGCGAGGAATATTTTGACTGGGCTGCCATAATCTCAAACCATGTTGACTCCTAGTTCCTTCAATTAGCCAAGAAGAAGAATTTTTATATGACTTCTTATGTTCTCTAGGCCCTAGCACAACAACGGCCCCACACCAATGGGTTACTCACAGAGGGCATACTCGGGATTGGCCCAAGCCAGAAGACCCCTTGGGACCATTTTCCAAAGATTCAATGAGAGGCCAGCTTCTCCAATTTTTGCTGAGTAATAGATGCCTTTGCTTACTACCACCTGCTTACACCTACCCGGGATGCAGGATACCGCCTGTCTACAGAGGCGATGAATTTGGTCTACAGTTACGGACATTACTATATACAATTTCAGTAGCACACATACATAAGGGTAATTGGCTTCTCCGGGAAACCCCACTTGTTGCCCAAACATTATGGGGACAAGATAATTCTCCTAGAATATTGCAGGAAGATGATGGAGCTGCATGCATTCTATGCCTTGAAGAAGGTAACAAATATTCTGTTCCCAATCACTTGTGGGAACTATTCATGCAGTCTGGCCACCACTAAAGAAGTAGATAATAAGCTTAAATGCTATAACCTGGCAGAATTTTACTTAGCGTGGAAACAAATTGATCCGCATGGCAAGATTGCAATGGCACTTCCCCAAGCATCAGAGCCCCATCAATATCACATGCAGGAATTCTGGGAAGATTGTCAAGACGATGTGGAAGTTTGGGGGTGGCATTATGTCAGAATGACCACAGGAATGATGGAAAGATTGAAGCTCCAAAGATTCCTGAAAGACTTCTCAGACACCGGCTCCACGGTGGATCCCTAGTACAAGGCAAAGGGGATCGATAAATTGGCCCTTCCATAAGTGAACTAGGATGCCCACGAAGGGCCTACAATTGAAGAGTTCACTCGCAATATAGTGGAACGCAGCCACCTCTATTTCAAGAAGGTGTGCCCCGGGAGTGTCCGTCGAGTAGGCAACCTATACCAAAGTTAACCCTGGTGGCTGGGACTTCTTCGCGGGGAGTAGATAAGGGAAAAGGAATAATGACAACTCCAACCTCGTAAGAATTCCCCATCAAAGAACAAATAAAACAATCAGTAGTAGCCTCCTAGAAAATTTGGGAGAATCTGACCACACGGCTAGCTACTCTGGTACTTATGGCCAGACCAATTCATCCTCTCTCCTCCCCTTCACTAGCAGCCTTGATGGTTAAGGCAACAGGGGTGAATCTAGTAGAGCAAGAAGCAATAAGGGATGCAGGGCCTCCCTTAGTTACTAGGAGAAAGAAAAGGCTTAACCAAAAGCCCAAGGCAGAGCCGGATCTGGGGATGCCCCAGATCCCACAAGTTGAGATTCTTTCTTCTGACTCCCCGGAACTAGAGAGGAAACCAAAGCCCGCCAATGTCCCCGCCAATCCTCCCCCACAGGATGAGTTCGATGATGTTTTTGCAACCGATGAGTTTGGGAATCTGCAGTGGGACATCAAGCAAACAGAAGCTGAAGTCCCAGTGCAAGAAGAGGCTCTGGAACAAGAACCTGAGTAGGAGCAGGAAGAGCAGATAGAAGAAGAGGATGAAATAGAGTAGGATATCGCCTCTAAGGTCCCAGAAATACAAAATAAGCGAGTGGACCAACAGAAGAAGAGTGAACAAATGGCATACGCTGAGGGAACCAGACCTATAGGAGCAACTGTAACCTCAGCCGTTGCGTTCCAAGAGCCACTCCCCGAAGCGACCTTTGGGCAGGTAATAACTGTGGCTCAAATGTTAAATCTTCGCCCGATACCTCCCCCATTGCCAAAGGATATACCAATGGAAGAATAAATCCTAGCGATAGAGGCCGAGGAACAAGAAGAGTGACAAGAGGAAGAAACCCCCGGGACAGCCAATGAGGGTCTAGACAAAGAAAAAGATATAGAGGACAAGGCAGAAGAAATAAACGTCACTGGGGAAGACATCGTCGATGAGTCGAAGGGTGCAGACAAGGAACCAAGCGAGACCCACACCACTGAGGAGCGGCAGTAGCAAGATACCGGGGAAGAATCTAAAGAACAGACTTTGGCAAATAAGCCACCCCTGCCGCCTCAATGGTTGGTCGAAAGAAAGAAAAGAAAGGCTCCATCCACCCCCAGAGATCATCTCTCCTTGGCCGAGATGATGGCTCAGGTCCAGAATCCACCAAAGGCCAAGAAAGCCTGGACGGTTCATACTCTTCAAACCGGGCCGGGTGGAGAAACAGTTGCATTTGTGGCAACACCTCCCCCAAACACTGATGAGGCAACTGCTGAAGCCGGAGATATGATATCACAGAGATATCACTGGGAAAAAGAGGAAAACAGGGCAAAGTGAACCTGTTGAAAGAGGTGACCAGAGCCGTGGAGGCCCGTTACAAAAAGGAGGCCCAAAGTCTCAAAGCAAAAATGGAGCAGACAGCAAACCTTATGGGGTTGCTAACTGAGCTGGCCTGACTTATCAGTGCCATTCCTCCGGAAGCCTCAACATCTAATGCACCATTGCTACAGAGCGACATAGACTAACTACGAGTAATGAAGAAGAAGGCCCAAGCGGTCGATGAGTGGGTCGCTCTGCAGATAGGAAACACCCGGCGCTTCCTAGTATCCACTCTCTCAGAATTGTACACGGCCTAACACATTCTGCATCAGGTAGAAACTATTATTAACATATGGGAGGGTGATATGGAAAATTATGAAGCATGGAAGGTAGAACTTGAAGAACTCCTCAATCTTGGGGAGGAAATGGTCTCTAGGTCTAGGATTCTAGGGGAAGAATCATTCAATTTTGTGAAGACCCAACACTCCAGACTTGACCTCACATTGGAGGTGCTCAAGAAACTGAGGAATACATTTTGGGGAAGTTTGATAAATTAATGGAGTCAAGATATCAATCCCCAGAGGGATAGGATGGAACTCAAATGGCAATGCTGACTCGCGTGATCCTTAGTGGTCATGAAGCGGCAAAAATGGTCGATGAATTCAAGAGGAATGTTCCAGAGCTAGGGAAACAGATTGAGGTGGCCAAGTACCGGTGGTCCAGCCTCAAAGAGATTGACGAGGATGGAATCTCCTGCCTCCTCCAAACCTTCAACGATAACAAGCAACAATAAAGTTTCTCCGGGGGCTGGAGAAAACCCAAACATTTGGTATTCTTTATTCTTTCAGAACGTAAGTTCCCGGATCCCAGAGTCTCGGATCCTAAATTTTGTATTCTTTCGAGTGATCTTTGTCCAGTCCCCAAGGCCGACCGGTCACTTTCAAAAGCGGTTAATATAGATTGTCAAAGGGTAGGTGGCTACATCATGGCACGTCGAATCAACAATGGGCTTTCTGACAGATGGTCTTCTCGAGGTGCCACTTCAGATATACACTTGGCACATTGGAGACAGGGTGTCGCATTTCCCATTTATGAGGCATGTAGCCTCGATCCTCGGGGGATCAAATTTCTTCCTTCTCTTTCTCGGCTCTCTTCTCAAGGCTGATTCTTCCACTCCACCTTCTTGTCTCATTCTTCTAACATGTCAGGCTTATTCTGTCTCAAGGCCTTTTGTAGAGTGGCACAGGTAGTACCGGCCACCAGATAATATATTCTATTGTACAGTATAATGTAAAATAGGGTTAGGCTTAGGCTTAGATGAAAATGTGTATAAATATTAAGTCTGGCCCTTTTCCAAGGGTCGGCGAAATTGATGATTTTGCAGTCCATAACAATAGAGAAGCAGTAGTTTCATTTCAGTTGCAGAGCTCAATGCTCCTTGGTCTTTAAGCTTTTAGTAGTTAGATTCTCCCTTGGATCTACCATTGTACCACGCACCAGTGCTTGCTGGAAGGAATGTTAATGAAGAAGAGATGGTTCTTGCAATGATGTTGTTGGCACTTTTTCTTCCAAGTTAATGGTATTTTATGTTTAATGTTCTTCATGTCTTCTGCTCTGATGTCTTCAGTAGATTAACGACCTCCTTTCCCTTGCTACCGATCAAATATGAACTGATGGTTGTGTATCTTGTCAGTATTTAGTGTAGTTTATCAGAGCATTATTGATGTATTGAATGTTTAAACATAACTATAAGTAGATGGAATACTTCTAACCCTACAGGATCTTTTTCAATTTATTTGCTAAGTATAGAATGCTTGGAGAAGCCCCACCTTCCTGAATCCCCAGAGCGAACGAGTTGAAGAAACCAGCTATCCCCCTCGAAAATAGTAACATCTCTCAACCGAGCCTCGCACCGTCGAGACCTGACAACCAAGTGCTTGGAGGCCCGAGGAATTTTATTTCCCCAGATAACCTTTGCAGGCGAAGTTGGCTGGTACCTGGTGACAACTTATGACTATTGGCGGACCCAGTCACCAAAGTCCTGTCAACAGACTGCTTACTTCAACTATGTGTTCGAAAAGAAAAAGGAAAAGCCAAAATGCACTAAGATAAAGAAAATTGCTTACTATGCTAGATTAAAAAAATAACATGAATGTTTAAGAGATGTTTGTGTGTGTTTTCTTTATATGAAATCATTTTGGATATATATATATATGCATCGGGATGATGCATGTTTTAGGGGGAAAGTATGTAACAACCCTCAATATCCTTATATAAATTTATTTAATAATTTGATCAAATTTTTGAAATTTATTTCATAACTAATTACAATAATTATGTTTTAATTATAACACATTATTATTAAAAACTTTATAAAATGCTACATAAGAAATTTAACTTTAATTTCATATCAAAATTTAAATATTCCTATTTTTAATACATATATTATTTATTCCAAGATTAAAATAATTTTATTTAGATTATTTTATCTTATTTTTAAAAAATGGTACAAAGCATGTGTTTAGTTTTTTTTTTAGTTTTTTACAGAAAAAGAAGTGACTTAAGTTTGATCGTATATTTTCTACAAAGTGACTTTAAAAAAAAGTGACTTAAGTCTTATGAATATATAAGTGCAAGTGACTTAAGTTTGATTGTATATTTTCTACAAATGAAATAATTAAGGAAGGTAAAGATATAAACATTTGAATTGGATTTTTGTTGATAGTATAAATCGGTTTTTAATTCACGCAAAGAACTTTTTGTGAATACATGGAATTTGAAAGTCACTATTGAGGAATAGAACAGACAAT
The DNA here is from genome assembly GCA_018584345.1 of Thuja plicata. Taxonomy (NCBI): domain Eukaryota; kingdom Viridiplantae; phylum Streptophyta; class Pinopsida; order Cupressales; family Cupressaceae; genus Thuja; species Thuja plicata. The sequence continues at coordinate 314,689 of MU224933.1, forward strand.
TTAGAAGTGCATTTAGGCCCCATTTTGTTAGCGGAATTGGGTGCGAAACTTTCACTTTTTTTCCAAATCTACTGTTTGGGACGCTAAACTACAATTCGGGATTCGGAAATCAAAATCCAGTTTAGGCACCAAAATCAGCAACACTATCTTCCCACCCAATAGGTGAAATTTGAAATCATCTCTAGGTTTTGGGTTTGGGGGCATACCTTGCTTGAATCCTTCATGCATTCTTATTCGTATCACCTAATTTTGTATTGCACTTTGCTTGTACCGATCAGATTACGTTTATTGGTGGTAAACTGTGCACTGATCGAACTTGTTACAATATGAAGCGGAAGAGTTTTGGAAATAAAAGCATAGAAGTCTCTAGGTTGAATCTTACAAAATGTTGCGGCAGAAAGTGTGAAGCGTCAGCAAAAACATCGCCCTGGTCGGATTTTTGTTTGAAACTCCCTGAATTTGACATGATGCAATAATCCTCATGAATGAAACAGATGCGCTGGAAGAGCTTGTGGATGAAAACAATCCAAGGTGTTACAAGCCTTTCCTCTTTTCGTAATTCAGAGCAGAAATTCAAAGAAATAGAGAAGACAGAGATAAACCTAATGCTCTCGAACGATTTTCTCACATATATCAAAATTGGCAACCAAATGCAGAAGATGGATTGTCTTGGTCATCTTCTGGGTCAACCATATGGTCCAAAATATCTTTCGAATACACAAAACCAGAATTTCAAAACCTTATTTTGAGATAATCAAGTTTTGAGTCAAATTCTAATTCCTCAACCAAACGGGGCATTAAGGATGGAGGTGCAGCAATGGCCCAGGCTTATTTTAGGAGTTTGGACACTCATACAAAATGAGAAAATTGGGAAAGCTGAAAAGTGTTACGATAAGGATGGTACCATTAATGTAGGCATGGTGTCCTAAACTTGGTTGGTACCTGCGCACCCGTGCCTCTTAAAATATTAATTTCTTGTTGTGCCTACCTCATTACTGAGTGATCTATACAACACTTTTCAAAAAAATATTGTGTTGATGATGAGAAGGAATTAGTAGTTTATGGTAAATTCCTACTCAGTCAGTAACTGCACTCCACCTACTCCAGCCTTCTAAACATAAATGTTTTATCCAAATGTGTGTTCTATCCAAATGTGTGTTCTATCCAACTGTCCCTATACATTTAATGTTAATTTTGTTTATAAATTGAATGCCTCAATATAGCATGGGGAGGGGGTTCCAATTTTGAGTGTTATCTATGTTCAATTATTATTGTGTTTCTTTTTCAAAAAAGGAGAGTTTTCTGAGCATTTAATGCTTAACAAGACTAAAACTCCAATACTAAAACATCCATTTCCTCTGTATACTGTTATACAAAATTCATTACATTTGTTAGACTTGACTAAGGTTCAAATAACTCTATTGAATGTAAGCCAAAATTTATCATCCCTTCTTAAGTGATCTTAGAAATCCTTTTATAGAGTAAGGATTGTAACAAGCTACGAATCACTTAGGGAAAAATAACATATTGAACTTAACAATAAAAAAAACCCAAGAAGACTACTTCAAATCTTCAAATTCTGCAACGCATGAATTGGCATCAACAAAATGACATCTGGCACTTTTGTCTAGAAGTAATCAGATACGATTTCTTTGGATTATGTAGGCTACCCGTAGCTGTTGAAACAAAATTGAATATACCTATTTAGATAATTGTTCACCATGTAAACAAACTCAAGTGTCATGTTAGTAACCAACCACAAAAGAAAAAAATTGATGGAAGTTAACTGTTCAAATGGATTTTCCCTTATTCAATTCCATCTCCCATCTGGAAAACTCCCTATATGTCGGTCATGTTGGAAAATTGGTCAGTACTGCCCTTGATATTCATCACAAAAGGACTAACCACCTCCTGTGGATTCTATAATTCTAGTGGTTGTATCAAGCATTGACAGGTTGATCTTTTGGTGAAACGACAACCACACTTGTAACAATTGGTATCAGATCTTGGTCACAAGTTTGAATCCCCTTGGGTAACACTCCGAGGGAGAGTTTTGGAAAACTGGTTAGCGCTCCCCTCAGGATTTGTTACAAGGGACTAACCACCTTGCGTGGATTCTATAATTCTAGTGATTTTATCGGTCATTGACAGGTCGATATTTTGCTGCAACGGTAACCACACCTGTAACAAACCAACCAAAAGTTCTTACACTCTAGATTTTAAACTGCTTCATCCCAATGAGCATCAGTTATAGCCTGTGCATCTGCAATGAATTTAACCTGGTCTACCTCATCTCTGAACAGATTATCTAACACATCGTTGAACCCAAGTGTATCAATATCTTTTGTTAGATATAACAGAGTTCCAAAATTATCATCTATTACATCAAACTCTTTTGTCCATATGTAGATTTCCTTCAAGTTTCCCTCCTTATCATAAATGTAGGTAAAATAGGCATTATATGACTCCACAAATAATTGTAACTTACCCTTAATTATCTAATATTTACCCTTTAAAATATAATTAATGTATTAACCATGTTAACCATGTCCTTTGTATCTGCAATTTTATCAGGTAGGTCAGCCATATAGATCAGAATAGTTGTTAGTTTCTCCATTGATAAATTCCATCCTCACCATAGGGTGAAAATAGGGTTCAGGAAAACCATTGTTTTTGCACACTTTCCTTCAGCAACTTTCAAGGCTACATGGGAGCTATGAACAACATTCAACTTGTTCTTCAAAATGTTAATCCTATGTTTTAGAATCTCTAATAATACTTTGACTCCCAAATTATTATTTTCTTCTTCTAACTTATCTATTCTATCAGCATATACATTCATCTTATCATTGTTTACATAAGGAATAGAAATCAACAGCATTTGAATCAAAGGGAACAAACTCACCACTAGTCTCCACTGAGGCATCCACCTTTTCACAACTAGTAGGCACATTAGCTAACTTCTCAATTGGCTCGGTAATATTTTCTTCCAGCTTTGCATTTAGCATAAGCTGCCCCTCATACTTATTGGAAACTCTAATCAAGCTATTGTATGTTTTTTGGCTCTTCTCTCCAAGTCCTCAGCCTTTTCTCAATTTAGAAAATATATGAGTTAGAAGGTCAGCAATCTCTACATTTCTTACATTCTAAATGTTCCAAATGAGCTTGTTTCCCTGCCTTTTATCATGTATGTCTACAAGCCTTGGCTTCTGGGTGGCAAGGTCAAGTGACCAGATGGCCAATGTCTTTCTCTTTGGGTCAAAACCTGATCCCCTAATAAACTCTCCAACCTCAACCTCAGATTTGAAAATGTGATCAAGTTCTCTCCTTATTTGATTAATAAGAAATGAAGACTACATATCCCACCTAGGCATTACAAGCATACCACTTCTTTTCACTAATTCTCTTGCTTGTACCATAGTAAGTGTAAGACTATCTAGATCATACTATTGCAATGTCGGTACTAAGTTTTCTTTATTCTCTTCAGTGTTATCTTCTTACCCTAAGTTAATCTTAGACTCATTTTCTTTTATCTTGAATAGAAAGCTTTTAAATTCATCAGTCTAGATGAAGTCATCATCCTACAAGAACAATTTGGAGAGCATCATTATGTCATCATTTTGTGCAACTAGTGCTAAGTTTGACTCAACAGTATCTTAACCTTCTGGTGGCTTTTGTGCATCCCTCATTATTTGTCTAATTTCATGAAAATGTGGCCCTTTCTTAGTGATTATTTCCTTGGCAACATCCTTCATCACTCTAGTAGTATGTTCAATGTTCTTTCCTTTAACTATTGGCCTCTGTGAGGACTCATCCTCCTTCTCATCTTCTACTTCCACAAAATACTCCATTCTGAAAGGCACATCTTGATGTGATGATTCCACATCTTCAAGATTAACGTTGGCCTCTTCTCTAGCAGGCATCTTAGGCATCTTAGGCAAGACTCTTGACAGAATGCTTCTTAGGTGTCCAAAGGATGAGGAATCAAAATTAGCTTTACAAGAAGTTCACGAGGAGATCTGTGGGTCTCAGTCTAGTGGGTTAAATTTAGCTAAGAAAATCCTTTACATGGGATACTTTTGGCCAACTCTAGAGAAGGATTCTTGTCACTTTGTCAAGATATGTCAGAAATACCAATATTATGGAAACATGATTCATGCGCCAGTGCAAGATTTACACCCAATGACCACACATTGGCCCTTTTATCAATGGGGATTTGATTTCATAGGGATGATTTATCCACCTTCATCCAATGGCCATAAATACATCATAATTGCAACTGAATATTTCACTAAATGGGTAGAAGTTGTGTCTTTGACAATGACAACGGGTAAAGAAAATTTCAATGTTTATTCTAAATCACATCATTTGTATATATGGCATTCCTCATTCTATAATCACATATAATAGAAAGCAATTAAAAAACAAAGATGTGGATGACTTATATGACAAGTTTCATATTATACATCATTCTTCTTCCATTTATTATCCTCAAGGGAATGGTCAAGCAGAGGCAACAAACAAAAAAATCCTCACAATATTGAAAAGGACAGTTGATAATTCAGGACAAAATTGCATGTACAATTAAATCCAACATTGTGGGCATATAGGACCAGCATAAGGACACCAACAGGAGCAACATCATTTTCATTGGTTTATGGGGCAAAAGTTGTATTGCCTTTAGAGGTTGAGATCCCATCCTTGAGAGTTTCTTTACATGGTTTGATAACAGATGAAGATTATAGGGTTTCTAGGCTTCAACAGTTGGAGTTGCTAGAAGAACATCAAACCCAAGCATATGAACACCTCAAAGTGTACCAAAACAGGATGTCGAGGAATTAAAACAAGAAGATAAAACCTAGAATAATTCAAGTTGGGGATTTAGTGTTGCAATAAAATCCTAAGAACCAAGTGGAAAGAGAAACAAAAGGGAAATGGGAAGAAAATTGGTTAGGCCCATTTATCATTACTGCTTCTTTTGGCACAGGGACATAAAAACTAGGGATTTTGATGGAGAAGAGTTGCAGGAGTCTATCAATAGCATCCACTTGAAGAGGTTTTATACCTAATCAGATGAAAGTGTATAGGTTGAAAGAGTATCAAATGTGAGAAAGTATCATTCTTTGTATAGTGAAAAGAGATCCTAAAATAATCCAAAAATAGTGAAAAGAGATCCTATAATAATCTAAAAACATAGAAAAAAGATCCTGAATAAATTCAAAAAATAGTTGGAAATATTCTTTAGACGAGAAAAAAATAAGTGGAAAATTGAGCATGAAGAAAGCCAAAACATTCAAATATGGATCCTAAAAAAAATTGCTATCTTGGTGAAATCATGGTAAACAGATGCCTTGGTAATAAATTGAAAAAAAAAATTGAAAAAGATAAAAAGTGCCTTGGTGAAAACCTAGCAAATAGGCGCCTTGGAAGCAAAAAAAGGAAAAAAGGTAAAAAAAAAAAAAAAAAAAAAAAGCAANGGAAGCAAAAAAAGGAAAAAAGGTAAAAAAAAAAAAAAAAAAAAAGAGCAATAAATTCAGAAGGGTGAAAACCTGGTAAACAAGCACCTTTTTGACCCTTAAGTCTTTCCTAGTTGCATTTCTACATATTGCTTTGCTCCATCTCATGTGTACATCCTCACTGCATCTTTCATTTGTCCATAGCCCTAATAATGTCTCTAAGTTGCATTCTATCAATCCTTGTTCATCATCGGATTTCATTTTTGCCCATGTTTAAACTTTGTTCATATTCACTTGGGGGCATTCTTTTCAAACCGGCGGATTTCTAGCAAACATCGAGTCATAACCTGCACATCAAAACTTCAATAGATAGACTTTGAACCTTTGGTTTACATCATTGTTCAACCAAACATTCAATCTTGACACTTGATCCTTGACCTTTCATGAGCTTATTATCAGGATTAAAAATTTGCAAAACAATCACAAGATTGGAATGGATGGAATTGTATTGGAAAAATGACAACAATACAAGCACTTATAGTTTTGATGAGTTTTGTTTGCTTGAGTCGTGTCTTTTTAGCCAATTGATGATGTTTCTACTAGATTGGAGATGATGAAAGCATGACATCTTTTTTTTTTGCTTGTTGTGTGATTTTCTGGAGATTGATTCACCAAGATATGTAAACTTGTCTAATGACATGACCATCAAAGAATCATCGAGGACATTTGCATATGGAGGAGATTCAATTTTTGTTTGTTCCACAAACAGATACCTTGGATATTTAAATCTTCCATATCTTAATACCAACATCCAATTGCAACATTGAATTCGATGAAACCAATATTCAGACTCCCATAGTTCGATTTTTCAACTAGTGAGGGTTGTACTAGTTTTGATTGATTAAAATCTGATGAAAGCAGTATTCATATCATCATGGTGTGGTCATCCAACCAGTGATGGTTGTACATGCTACTGGTTCCAAGGCTCAATGATGAAAGTATATCCATTTGCATTTCTTTGCAAAAATGACAGTTAGTTGCATTTTCATTTTAGATTAATTGCATAAAAGGATTTTCCTAAGCTAAGGGGGCAGCATCATCAAAAAGGCGTTCACATTAGTTTCTTGTTCAAATCATTTATATGGGACTTTCTTGTGCATTTATCATTGCATTCATTAATAGTTACACATTATTCTTTACAAGTAAAAAAAGATCAATAAACATTAATCATTATCCAAAATCATTATAAGCATCTCTCATTCATTTAAGTGCATCTCATAGATATATTGCATTATCAAAATACAAAAAAATACACATGCATTCATTTAAGACCATTGCATTGCATTATCATTTAGAATTGCATACATCATAAATTAAAAGTATCTAGAACTAAATTTGCATACATTTTGCATCCATCTAACTATGTCATATATAAGGCATTGTATCCATAGCATATAAAATAAGTGCATCATAGAATCATATGAAAATGCATATGATCAAAGAAAGTCTTATATATCGTCAGATAATCATGGAAATCAAGAACAAGTAATATCATAAAGCAGTGGAAATCAAATTTCATCATGTCTAATCAGAGATACATCATCATCAAAGAGGTACATCATAGTCATGATCAAAATACATACGGTACATTGATATAACAATGAGGATCATAACTAAACCAGGGGAACCACCTGCATCATATGTCCCACATATCCCATTTGTATCACCTTTTCCATCAGGACCACCTGTGCCATTTGTACCTTTGTCCACTATACTGTCAGGGTCTGTCTGAGACATATGACTCATGCTCGCAACACTACGCCTATGTGTCATCATAGTCATAAACTTCTACATTATGCTAGTAACCTGATTAATCCAGCCACTCATAGCTTTCATACCAGCCTATAAATTCCTGACATCCTGTGTCATTGTGTTTATAGCTTGTGGTGCCTGTAGAAGAAGTGATACCTTTGGAGCAACCTGTACATGTGATACTACCGGAATCACTGGAGCCTGTTGTCTCTTTCTAGCCTATGCTAATTGAGCCTATCTGGCTACTTGATGTCATCTATGACCCCACACTGCTAGAGGAACTTGATGAGCATGCCTAGAACCAAATATTCCACCTCTCGCTCTCACCCTATCACCTCTCATCCACACTCTACCTCGAGCTCTACCACCACCACCCCTCCGAGGAACTCATTGAGATCTCTATCGCCCACCTCCTCTCCCCCCCTCCACTAGCACAATCATCATCGGAAGGGTCATCAATTTATCAGGAATGGGCTCACTAGGATCTGTGAACCGTGGGAATCATTGTCGTGTAAAACATTGTGTATAATCCACTGACATACCTACATCAGCTACATTCTCTCACATTTCCCATGATGTGTATCCCATCCTATAAATCTCATCACAGGTATACTCAAATTTAACATTTGGTCCCCACATCAATCTCTCAGCCTGTACTCATGCATATAGAGCTAAGCCCTATGGAATATCATGTGTCTTGCCAAACTATCTGAGTACTCTATAGAAGTACATTATCATGAATTGGTATTTTTTCCTCCCATCCTTCAGCATAAACTTGGGAATTGTATTCTTCTTTAAGACGCATTTATGCAGGTGCTATTGTCTCTTCTCGTCCAAGTCTATATCCATGCTCATGGCCCCAGAGATACCAAATGCCTCTACGAAATTGGCTATGTCAATTCTCACCAAAGAAGTTTTATCCTTTTTCCTTATACATTTGGTAAGTGGGCAATAACCCTTTGCCAATACTTTCACCAAGTCAGCATCCACAAAAAAGTCTGGAACTATTAACTTGGCCATCTTCAATACCCAAGGATTGCATACCATGAATTCTTTAATTCTATTGTTGAAGAAGAACATAAATAGGGAAGATTTTGTAGAACCAGGAGTGTATGGGTTCTTACACTAGAAACATGCATCTCTCCGGGCATTTTCATTTGTTGATAGTGAGTTGGGCATTCCTGGTCACAATTGTACCCATTCTTTAGAAAACATGTCCTTTTTCTTTCCTGCCGCTTTTGATTTGGTAGATGAACTTGGCTCTGCCATCTTTGTGCAATTACAAAAAACTCTCCTCGGACAAAAAATGTTCACCAATTCTCACTTCTCTACAACACAATAGATTACCTCTAGGTGTTCTTGCTATCACACGAAAAATAAAAAATTCAAGATTTGATATGGAAATTATGGTTATGGACATTCATCTTTAAAGCTCTTCTTTTCTTGTGCAAACTACTTGTCCATCAACTCGACATTAATGGCATACATGCATAATAACTAAGATTAGTCGTGGAAGAAAAAAGGTCATGTTATTAAACCACAAAATTGTAACCCATGAGTCCCTTTTAAAATAATTTGAAAAATGCCAGCATAGCTACACATTTTTTTCCATGTCATAAAATCTATTAGTCCAGACCCTACTTATTCTCTTTCAGTTCTGAGTCAACTGTCCTCCAGTTCTACATAGCATCCATCGTGGCTTTGTATTATAAAAATATGACTTAACTTGTGTCTTGCGATATTTCGTCAAGTCATACTATCACCTGGCATGGTCGCAAGCTTGAATAAAACCCATGTTATAAACTTAATAATTTACACCAGTGGACATCTTTAACTCCTTCGCAAGATCGCGACCAAGAGATGTTAAGGCCAAGGTAACCCCTTGACCTCACGCTGGCCGTTGATCTCATGCCCAGGACATGTGGCACAATCCCGCACTATCGCATCAAACTTAACAATATTAACAAAACATTTGTGATCTTGTGGTACATGTATGAAATGTTAGTTAACTTTAAAACTTTGAGACACATGGCAGTCTCTTGCATGTTCGCACTTTGAAAGTTTAATCGTTAAAGAGATTTACGAACCCGCGACAGAACAATACTTAACCACTAGCAGGCACTATGGTATGATCACAATCTTAAGAAATTAACCATTATTTATCATGCAACATCGAAACAGACTTAACTTAACCGCCACACTTAACCTCAACGCAAGCTCGGACCTAAAATAATTTTCTTCCAACTCGACAAATGACTTCACTTGCTCGACACATGAAATTTTTTTTAAACAAGGTAAAACATATAACAATAGACCTAAAGGAAAAATGAAACCTTAGCCAAATTTTGCAGTTCCAATAGTGGATGACCTCCACGACATAATGTATAGACCAATAAGAAGAGACTAACTCGGACCTAAAATATTTTTCTTCCAACTCGACTACTGACTTCACTTGCTCAACACATGATTTTTTTTTAAAACAAGGTAAAACATATAACAACAGACCTAAACGAAAAACAAAACCTTAGCCAAATTTTATAGATCTAACAGTGGCTCTAATTGGGGACACTTATCTTCTCAGGATAAGATGAGAGTTTTAGAATCTCAATGGTTAAGAAGAATAACCCTAAAAAATAGAGCACAAAACCTAAACCTAAAACACACGCAAAACTATTGACATATATACAACCTATCTATTGTTTATGGATATATTCCATTATTCCAAGAGAAATAATGCTTCAAAAATTGTCAATGAACTGGCAATTCCAGGATGTCTTCGGCCATGTTTTCAACAAATATGAATCTTCACCCCATTTTTTGTCAATAATATATGGGCCTAACCAAATAGGGTCAAATTTTTTATGTTTTCCCTTTTCTTCTAATTTGGCGTTCCACATGAGGACCATATCATTCACTTAAAACTTTCTGATAGTGGTTTTTCTATCATATAAATCTTTGATCTGCAACTATAATTTTGCATTTCTTATATGTGCTTCTCTTCTTATTTCATCTAGCTACATTAGATCATTTATTTTCATCCCCATTTCATCATCTAAGTCTTCATCATAAGCCTGCACAAACTTATACATTTGCATTAAGTTATTCTGTGGAAACCTGGCCTGAATGTTATATACAAGGTCAAAAGGTGCACATCCAACTGCCTTTTTCACAGTTACTCTGTCAGCCCATAATGCAAATCTTATATTGGAATCCCAAGCCTTCTTATTTTCTTTTAAGACTCTTTTGATGATTTTAATCAAGATTTTATTGCTTGATTCAGCTTGGCCATTTTCCTTTGGGTGGTATGGAGGAGAGTAAGATATTTGAATCCCATAATTCTGACAAATGTATCAAATTCATCAAACCTAAAACACATAGCATTATTAACTACTATTTTCTCAGGGCATCCAAACCTTATAATAATACTCTCCAAAATAAAGTCTACAACCACTTAGCTTGTAGCTCTTTTAATACAAATAGCCTCTACCCACTTGGTAAAATAATCAGTAGCCACCAAAATCCATGAGTGACCACCACTCGACTTTCCTACAACCTCTCCAATAAAATCTAACCCCATTGTTGAAATGGTGCTTGAACATTTACAAGCCTAAGCGGTAAGTTACCAGAAAATTTTAACTTGCCTGAAAACCTTTGGCATGCATCACAATTTATTACCATTTGATGTGCGTGTCTGAAAATAGTTGGCCACCAGAAACCAGACCTCAGCATGTTATGAGCAGTTATTTTAGCCATGTAATGACCACCACACACTCCATTGTGCATTTCTCCTAGAAGCTTCTTTGCTTGTTTCTGACTGACACATTTAAGCAATACACCTTCATTGCTTTTCCACCACAGTTCTCAACCAACTATGGCATATTTGAAGCCATGTAGTTTCATGGTTCTTTCCTGGTTATCATCCATATCAGGGGGAAAATCATTCTTTGTAGGTACACAATAATATCTTTGTATCATTCACACTGGTCAAGATCACATATGAATGGCCTTTGATTTCTTCTAAAACATTAACATCAAGATTTCTTTAGTCCTCAGTTTTTCTAACCCCTAGACTCTTACCAACTTGGTAACTTGAACATCTTTGTTAAGCTCTTGGATCATGTTGATCCACCTACATCTCCTCCCAGATAACCTCTTATTGAGTGAAGATGTCTTTAACAACTGCACTGAGTACATAAGCAACAACAGTTGCTCCAATTAAATAACAACTGAAATCTTTAACAACTTTCACCAATGCATATGCTTGTTTTCCATTAGTCTCATTCTTTAATTCTACATCTTCAAGGGATTTACTAAAGAAATCTATGGGTTGCTCAAACTCCTCTGAATTCTTTTGCAAGAGCATTACAGCAACAATGTGGAAACATGTAAATGAGAATATTTGCATAGGCTTGTTATAATCTGGAGTTCTCAAAATAGGGGCATCCTGATGGCTTGCTTAATATCTTGAAAATCCTTGCAAGGTTTAGCATCTCATTCAACCTTGGCCCCTTTTTTCATCATCTTCGAAATAGGTTTACTAATTTCAACAAAATTAGTAACAAATCTCCTTTAATAATTTACTTGGCCAAAGAACAGATGTATTCTCTTCACATTTTTGGGTTGTGGCACTTTATCTATTGCATCCATCCTCTCTAGATCAATCTTGTTTCCATCTTTTGAAACAATGTGACCAAGAAACTTGCCTTCAATCACCCCAAACACACATTTTATTGGATTCAAAGAAATGCCATAATCTAGTACTCAGACAGATTTTTCTAAATTTGCCCACAATGTTGGCTTTCCTCCTTTGAATATGTTGTCAAATCATCCTGATAGAATGCCAAGAATTTATCAATAAAATTTGCAAAGGCAGCATACATGGCTCTCTAGAATGTTTCTCCTACATTTGTTAAGCCAAATTACATCCTAACATAGACATAGGTTCACCACGGTGTTCTGAATGTAGCCTTGCTTCTTCAACCATTATCTGGTTATATCCAGAGAAACCATCCATCATAGACATGAGCTCACACCCAGTCACTTTTTGCAACATTGCTTCCATGTTAGGAAAACCATAATTATCTTTTAATGAAGACATATTTAGATTTCTAAAATCTACACAGTCTTATGTCTCCATTTTTCTTTCTTATAGGCACAAAGTTGGAAACCCATGAAGAGTGTCTAATTGGCTTAATGATGCTAGCATCCCTCATTTTCATCAGTTCTTCTTGCATTTTGGGAGCAAGAGTGAGATTAATGGGCCTTTGATTTTTCCTGAATGGCTTAGCATCAGCATTTAAGGGGATCACATGCTGGAATAAATCTTCTCTATAATCTTTTAAGTCATCATATGACCAAGAAAACACAAGCATATGTTTTATCAAAAGATCTATTAGTGATTTCCTTGCCTATGGGGACAACTTCTTACCAATGTATACATTTTTTGGATCACCTTTTGTTCCAAAACTTACTTCCTCCAAGGCCTCAAGATTATGGAAGTCTTCATGCTAATTGTTTTGTCTTTGTTATCAAAAGCCCTTTCTAGGACTACCAAACCTTTGGGAACCTTATTTTTCTTTATTGCAATACATCCTTCCCAAACATTGTATCCTTTCCACCTGAACTTTCCACAATCCACGAAAATCAATCTCTTAATTACAAAATTCACCCTCACAGTTCAAGAATCCGATAAAGTCAATGTCATCATCAAATACTTTCCAGTTCTCAATGTTGTCAGGACTGAAGGCCTAGTTTGTACTTCAACCTTCGAAATTCCTGCAAATGTGACATCATATGGCTTGAGAGTAATATTTTCTAGGAGATTTATCATTTTATTGTGGCTCCTATCCATATAGTCAGTCCCAAAAGCATCAAAACTTTCAATCCCATCCCAAACAACATTCCTATATTGTTTTAATCTCTTATTCTTGGAAGCATATTTGGATCTCACTAGGGATATGACCAATTCTGAATCTCCAATAATACTGAGATTCTTAATTCCATGTTTAGAAACTAATCTCATCCTAATCAATAAGGCTTCATACTCTACAACATTAGTTGTACAAGAAAATAACAAACTAAATGAAAACTTGAAAGTCTTACCACTGGGAGAAGTTAGCAGGACACCTGCACCTGAACCTTCCCTTGAACTAGCACCATCGAAGTACATAATCCAAAGACTATTGTCATCAGATACATTATCCTTATTCTCAGATAAGGTTACAGGAACCTTCTTCTCATCTACTATTAGATCTTCAACTCTGAATGTGTCCATATCAGTATCAAGGGAACAAGTTATATCCTCATCTATATCGATCTCAATCATGTGTGGGACCCTTGACTCACGGTTGACCTTTACATTTTCACCATAAATATTAAAGGTAGCAAAACAAAATCACATTGAAAACTACCTCGCATATATGCACTCCATTTTCTAGATAACAAAATGCCATAATGAGGAGGAATATCTACAACAAGAACAATCATGTTTAGACTCTTACCAGGGTATGAAGCCAATTTATATGGTAGGGCCTTAATAGTACCAATGGCAAGCACTTCCCTTGAATTCATGGCTTGACATCTCCCATGACGAGTGTCAATTGTTAACCCCATGGACTCCATAATTTTGACTGGCATTACAATGTTTGATGCCCCTGAGTCTATCATGCAATTCTTTAGCATTTTCTCATTAATTATCACTGTTAAAAACAAAGAGTCCACACTACCTAGACAAACATTCATAGATTGATCTATATACATCTGAGGAATTTGAGAAACTAATCCCTCAATATTTTTTTCTTTCTTTTCCTTCTTACTTTCGCCATCCTTTTCTATCTTATCCTCATCTAATTGTTTAATTTTAACTGAGGATGCACCCTTTAACCAAGCTAGAATATTTTCTTTGTTTTCCTCTATCCTCGTCATTTCAAAAAAAGGTACTTTAACTGTAATTTGTGAAAGTAGTTGCAGCATATCTATAGAAACATACTTAGGGACATAAATTTTTTTACCTGGAGTATCTTCAACTTGAGTTGTTTGGCTGCATTCAATCTTCCTTTTATGCTTATTGTCCTCTTGAATAGGAGTATAAGACTTTTCAGTATCCTTTATTTCAATTTAAGATGCAAAAGTTGCATCAATAGGTTTAGGGGACTCACCCTTCTTATCCCATAACTTGGTTTTTACTTCTCTAATCTTCACATCATCTTTATCCTTTTTTGGCAATTCCTTTGTTTTCCCCTTCTATTCTTTTATGAACATACTAGCAAGCTTACCATCATCACCTCCAACAACTTTGTTTCTCAAATGGTAAGTGCCCCTTTCTTGGGCAACCATGTCTGCTATAATATGTGCTATCTCTTGATCAAAAGGTCTTCTCAGTGAAAGGGGGGAACCATGTGCAACATTGCACTGCTTATTATCAATTTCTTTATCAGTTTGAGAGGAATGTTGCTACTCATATTCATCTTTCCTTCTCCTTGATTCCATGACATCTTGATCTTCAACTTCTTCACCAGAATCAAGTTCATCCCATAAATATGATGATGTCATGAGACAATCTACCATGATAAGTTTTACCACTTCCCTCTTCATGTTCTTCACTAGCAAACATGCTTTGTGCAAGATCACAATAGTCACAGTTGTGAGGTGAATTGTATGTCATACATAAGGGAGCATGTTCATTCACATTTATGGTATTCTTCTATAAAGGATCAGGGGTGACTAAATCTGATTTCCCCTTTTGTGTTGGTTCCAGAGGCTTCCCATCTTTCCACTAGGTATTGTAAGGATAATTCTACAATTTGGTCTGCCTACCAAAATTATTATAAGCAGATTTGTCGCCACTAGCAGCCTTGTCATTCTTATTTCCACTAATTTTCAGGTCCTTCAGTACATTTAGGACCTTATCCAATCCATCATCCTCTTTGGGCTTTACATTAGAGGATTTATCACTATCTTTCTTGATAGATCTACAAATTTTAGGATTATCCCTTCTCCCCAACTTTCCAGATACCCTTCTATTGCTTTCAATATTCACGGCTAACTTAAATGCTTCCATAACAGTTCTAAGATTTTTATCTCTAATAAAGTAAGTCATCTTTGCATCATATGCATTTAAATAAGTTTCCAGACATACCTTCTCATCCAACCTCATGACTTGGAACAATTTGTGCATAGTTTTTTGAAATCTTATGTTGAATTCATCGACTTCTTCATTCTGATTTTTCTTGATATTATTAAACTCATTCAACATAAAACCTTTGTTAGTTTTATCATCATATTGTTCCCTAAAGCATTTTTCAAATTCATCCCATGTATCTATACAATCATCAGGCAAGCCTCTAAACAAATCCCTAGCATCCTCAACTAAAGACTGAACAAACAATTTTATTACTACATCTTCATGCTCCACCTCATAATCATATTGAACATATCAATAAAAAATTTGAATTTTCCTCACAAGTAATAGAATTGTTTCTAGCAACTTAGTCAATTTGTCCCTTATCTCGTTTGAAACAGGGTTATACCAATAAAAGAAAGTTGTATGTATTTTTCAATGTTGATCGGTCTCCTTTGGAATTGGCCAGTAGCAGCTTGGTCACTGGTACTAGCTCCCATATTTCGGCCAGTAATATGAATCTGTGAAATGAAAGGTGGTGGGACATTAGCTCTTTGAGAAATAGAAGTAATAGGTGCAGCAATGGTACCAGCAGAGATAGGTGTAGTAGATTGTTTCAAGAAAATAATCTTCCTTTTCATTTCTAATGAGGCTACTTCTATCTTTGCCTCTATAATTCTTTTGCAAGAACTTCGCTCTCTTTTCTCTCTCTCTCCAACTCAATGTCCAACTGAGACATAGTTCCACCCACAAGACCCCTATTAACAGGTTCATTTATGGCTATGCCAACAACTTTATGCTTTCCTTTATCCTTTTCACCCTCATTACTTTGAGATGCTGGTTTATTTTGAGGTACAAAAGTATTCTTAGGCTTTCCTGTATTGTGAATCTGGAAAACAACTGGACCCTAAACATCTTTCTTGGTTCTTCATAATTTATGGCTTTGAGGTCATCCAATTGTGTCTGAAGTCTAATTTTTTTTATCAAGGCATCTCTAACTTCCTTTTCCCTTTCTCTATTCTTCTTATCTCTTAAGGAAATGTGCTCATGAATTTGCCTCTTCAAGGAATCAATATCTTCAAAAACTTCATCTGAGTCAGGAAAAGTACTTTATGACTCTGAGGAGGTACTTGGGTTCATTATTTCTTCTTCATTTTGAGCAGATAGGTGCCTAAAAGGAGAAAAGATACAGACAGAAGATGGATCATCAAATCTTCTATTTAAAACATATCTACTCTTGCTTCTCGATCTTCTATTATTGTTATTATAAAAAAGTATGAGTTAATTCCTTTGTATGTTGGGGTTCCTCTTCTTGATCAATATGAGAAGAAAAGAAGCTCTCATAGACTCCACGCTCTACAGGATCAGAATCATTATAGAAAGTTTCACTATTCTCAGGAACAGTATTGAAAATCTTTCCTCTACTTGCACTTATACCTTTTAGTTTCCATGTTCGGGGAGCATTTCTTGTTCCTTGATTTTTCCATGGGCATCCACTCCTTGAAGTACTTAGAAGCTCACCCTCTAATTTTTCCTCGAGATGTTGCTTTGCCCAGGATCTTGTGATTTTCTTACTCATCTTGTATCTTTGAAAATACAAAAATTTTAATCAACACTGATGCAGAGATTCGAGTCGCCACCCAATATAAATTGGGAAATATTTTATGAAAAATTGCAAGAAAACTCTTACAATATCACTTCAACAGGACAAATCTGACTCCTCACAAGATATCAACCTTGGATGACAAATGTTTATCTCACACACAAAATAATATCCGTCTACCCCAAACTATGAAAATACAATATCAATTCTATGCAATCTGATGGACAAACTAACTAGACTAAACTTAACAAGGCAAAGAGCAAGCTCAACTAACAACCTTATCAATTATGCAATTATTACACAACTCCCCAGTATAGTCACCATTTTGTTGGTTCCCAAACAGGTTTTATGCTTTCAAAAGCTACTGATACACTCAGTTCAAATTCTAAAGAGTTGCTAACTCCAATGATCAAACCTCCATGAATGAATCGACCAACTAACAAGGATTAGAAACTCCCCCTACACTTTAGGCCTACAAGACCAAGATGGGTAAAACTAAATTTAGTAAAATGCTACCCTCTTTAAACACCCCTGAATTTAATAAACAGATTATTTCATTAAGAGGTTGAACATTAACAAGAAAAAACTAAGAGCTAATTACTCATTAATTCTCAATTGCTATGGAGCATGAGATAAAATACTATAGAAAAAATAAAAAATAAAAATATTTTTTAACAAATATGGAATAACCAGACACCCTGAACCAACAAGATAACAATTTAGAGCGTACTTAGATCAGTGCCTTATCAATTGGGCAATACTCTCAGCTTACACCCTTTGTATGAATGACATAAAACTGCGATTGATTCTAGACTTAGATTATTATTGCATTACAATAATATCCATTCACGTAATCCAGAATTAGACTTCTTATAACGATCCTTATGCCTACCTTATGAACTCATGAATTAATTTTTAGTATTTTAATTAATCCTTGATCAAAACTTAGAATTAAAACATACACAAACAATATGTAGTGAATTGAATAAGAACTTTGAGTTATTGAATTCACAACTCATAAAACCAACACAGAGGAGAGCACTCAATCATAATTATATTTCATTAACTTCAGAATCATTGCCTTCATACATTGATACATGATCACTAAAATAATGCTCAACAAGACTAAAACTCCAATACTAAAACATCTATTTTCTATGTATACTGTTATACAAAATTTATTACATCTGTTAAACCTGACTGAGGTTGAAATAACTCTACTGAAATTAAGAAAATTTCTCGTCCCTTCCTAAGTGATCTTGAAAATCCTCTTATAGAGTAAGGATTGCAACAAGCGACGAATCACATAGGGAAAAATTACATATTGTTTAAAAATAATAAAAATCCGGGAAGACTACTTCAAATCTTCAAATTTTGCAATGCGGGAATTGGCATCAGCAAAACGACATTTGGCACTTTTTTCTGGAAGTAATTAGATACAATTTCTTTGGATTATGTAGGCTACCCACAACTGTTGAAAGAAAATTCAAGGTACCTATTTAGATAATTGTTCTCCTTGCAAACAAACTCAAGTGACATGTCAGTAACCAACCACAAAAGACAAAATTGATGGAAATTAACTGTTCAAATGGATTTGTCCTTATTCAATTCGATCTCCCGTCTAGAAAACTCCCTATTTGTCGGCTAACCAAAATTTCTTACACTCTCTAGTTGTTGAAATTCTTTATCCCAACAAGCATCAATTATAGCCCGTGTATCTGCAATGAATTTAACCAGGTCCACCTCGGCTCTAAACATATTATCTAACACATCGTTGAACACAGGTGTATTAAAATATTTTTTGTTAGATATAACATAGTTTCAACATTATCAACTATTAAATCAAACTCTTCTTCCCATGTGTGGATGTCCTTCAAATTTCCCTCCTTATCATAAATGTTGAGAAAATAAGCATCATATGACTCCACAAATAATTGTAGCTTAGCCTTAATTATCAGATCTTTACCTTCAAAAATTCAATTAATGTATTAACCATGTTAACCATGTCCTTTGTATCTACAATTATATTAGGTGGGTCAATCCAATAGATCATAATAGTTGTCAGTTTCTCCATTGATAAGTTCCTTCCTGACCATAGGGTGAAAATAGGGTTCAGGAAAACCATTGCTTATGCACACTTTCCTTCAACAACTTTCAAGGCTACATGGGAGCTATGAACAACATTCAACTTGTTCTTCAAAATGTCAATCCTATGCTGCAAAATCTCTAATAATACTTTGACTCTCAAAATATTTTTTTCTTCTTCTACCTTCTCTATTCTATCAGCATATTCATTCATCTTACCATTGTTTACATCAGGAAACAAAAACAACATTTGAATCAGAGGGAATAAACTCACCACTAGTCTCTACTGAGGCATCCCCCTTTTCACAACTAGTAGGCACATTAGCTAACTTCTCAGCTAGCTCAGTAATCTTTTCTTCCAGCGTAGCATTTAGCATAAGTTTCCCCTCATACTGTTGGTGCCCAAATCAACAGATTGGATTTCCTATGGACTTTCCAATCCAATATTGGGAAACCCAAGTGATTTGGCCAACTAACAAGATTCAACCAAGGCAAGGCTGAACCCCCTGCAATTTTGGATCTACAGAACCAAGGCTGGTAGGCCTATACCTTAAACTTATCCTTCAATTCTTACGAATTTTTATAGCAGATAGAATACACTTCAACCCCTTTCTCTCAAGTATGGAAAGGCACTTGAAAGACATCTAACTGAAAGAAATATATCATAAACTATAAACTAAAATACTTTGAATAATTGAAAGTGTACGCCTCTCTCTCCGGTTTCCCACAGCTTTCCAAGGGCGGGGGTTAGTAGCAAAGGTTCACAAGTGAATGCAAATCAAGTATACAATAACTACTAGACGAATAACAGAAACGTGAGCAATAAAATGTACAAACAAGAGAAGGGAAGACAAGTAAATGCAAACCCTTTGATGTTTGAAGCTTCTATTGTTTCTCTCTACTCCTTCCGAAACGATGTTCTTGATGCTCAGTATTGGCGGGGCAGCGTCTATGACTTGAGAAGCGTCGAGAATTTGACAATTGAAATGTGTGTGTGTGATCG
>MU224933.1:365524-381296 GCA_018584345.1 Thuja plicata
TACCAAATCAATTTTAAATACTCTGTTACCAAGAACACATAAGCTAAACTTGTTTAAAGGACCTCTGTCAGCAGGACAAAGTCCATGTTATTGATTCCTTGAAGAGAGAATCATTTAGGTTGTCCCTCCTATCAAGAAAAGGAAGAAGGATTGAAATCCTTGTCTCACTGGTTATTGTCATATTTAAGATTATGATTTGTATGGTTAAATCCTGTATATGATTATGCTTGGTCATTTACAAGGTATTTTATAAGCTTGTTCAATAGAGATACATGACAAATCAGTGTCCACAATACAAATACTGTGATAACAGTAATCTTTCAAGGTAAAACCTGCCTGAGTAGTTGTGGAACTCAAAAACGAAGAAGGACCTTATCTAGTTCTTAGCAATTAGGCTTTTCTTGTCTCTGAATCAAAAGTAAAGGCACAGGATTCAAATAGACATTTCAAGCATTGTGATTCATACAAGAAAAATCCCTAACAGGCACTATCGCATGATTGCAACCTTAATAAATTAACCATTAGTTGTCATGCAACATCGCAACAAACTTAACTCAACTGCCAAACTTAACCTCATCAAAAGGTCGCAACATAAAAAACTGACCTGACTTCCAACCTGCGACCTTGCGCAAAGACTCAACTTAACCGCCTCACAAGAACGCAACCTTAAAATGTTAGCTTCACTAAACCTCGCGACCTTGCGCCCAACCATTAAAAGACATCCCTAGTTCGCATACAAAGGAACTTTGACCAAATATGACTCGTGACCTTGCGATAAGGCAAAATAAGAACTTTGAATACGGCTGACATCCACAACATAATGTATAAACCAATAAGAAGAGACCAGCTTGGACCTAAAACACTTTTCTTCTAACTCAACTGCTAACTTCACTTGCTTGACACATGAAAAAACAATTAAACAAGGTAAAACATACAACACCAGACCTTAAGGAAAAACAAAACCTTAGCCAAATTTTACAGTTCCAACAGTATGGACGTTGATGTGTGAATTATACATGGTGAAGATAGAAATTCATGTGAAATCATGATCTAATATGAAAAATCGATCAATTTTTACCTTGATCTACTTAGCAAGCAATAAAGACTAAGACAATCAAATAACTTTACCCAGATTTTAACGAAATAAAATTAATTCAAGGAATTTTGTTTCTAGGCATGAGCATTCAGACCCAAATTTCATTACTAGCAAGGTATAAATTTCAATGCTTATAATATTACAAAATGATGTGAGGTTGTAGATGCTAAATTTTGGCAACAATCTAAAATAAAAATCGCATGGTTTCAGTTTGAACTTTGAATTCTGCATGATAACAATCACACATTAAAGATTAGGAATTCATTAGTGCATATTAGATTGGGGTCAATATTTGAAACGAAATTGATTTTGTTTTAAGTAAGGGAGGTAGTTTCAATTTGTTCATTAAAGTTGCGGTCGAGACACCCACATGAAATCCAAGTTCAATTGGATCGTACAACTACACCATCAAGGTCGAGACACCAACATGAAATCAAGATATCAAGTACAAGCAAATTCAAGTTATGTCAATGAGAATGTCTCAAAATGGAGAAATTCAAAGGATAAGGAAGACTTCATGAAGATGAAGCAATTTGAGAATATGAGCCATCACAATGGATTAGGGGCTTGATAATGTTGAGTATCAAGAGATATTTTCTCATCATAAAGAGATGTTTATCAAGTCTATTAGATAAACATGTTGACGTGACGCCTATTCATCTTCAACCAATCAGATCATGCCAAGTGTTCTCATAGAAGAACTCTACAATATTATGTCCAGATTCATTGAATTTGCAAAAAGGGGAATGTCAAAGAAAATTATCTTCTAAAGGAATATTTGTTGGAAGCCCATGTGGCATTCTATCATTGTCCCGTTGATTGGCGTCTTCTATAAGCTTCTACCTAAGATCATTTTTCTTATTGGCCCTTTAAACAATGTATTTTTCTCATTGGCTCACAAGGTGGTGCCCAATTGTAATTGACCAACATTTAATGCTTGTAGCAGCTAGGTAGATTAGGGGTATCTTGAATTAATTTTGGTCATTGATTTTAAAACAATCAGAGCCACTCATTGTATTTGGAACTACTATAGAAGGCCAAGCCTTCTCATTCGTAACTCATTAGATTGAGGAAATTAGATTAATTTTAGAGTAGGGTAGGAGAGACTTGGAGAAATTGTTGCCATAATCTTATCGAAGTAATTGCTTATTCATTGTTGGTCTTCGTGGTGGATTACTTGTGTTGATTTGGAGTATTCATGGTTTCTACATTTCCTCACTTAGATTAGGATCTCATTTCATGTTGATTAGAAATAGTGTTTAGTTGAATGGAAGATATTTTGTATGCATCTTTGTTGAACTCGCATAGACCAAATCGCTAGTTGTTCATTGATTATATGTTTTCCTTGTGTGGTCGAATGTATATTTATGAACTTAACTTTGATTGTCGTTTGCACTTGATATGCATCAATGGATGGTGTTAATGAAATGGCGGTGGTTTGAACATCTTACATTTACCTTAGGAGATTGCACTAGCTTGGTTGATGTTGATGTCTAAACTAAGTCTAGTAGAGTCACAAATATATTCATCATCGCTTACATTTTCGGAGTAGAATAGCTTTGTAAACCCTTTATCCCTTTACATTCCATTTGGTTAAAAGAAGTTGAAGTATTTGATATCCATTGAAGGAATAGTGTGTCCCTTTGTGATATCCAACATATCACATCATTAAAACTGAGTGTAAGTCCACATTTAGAAAGAACCTTGAGGTTGTCTTTTTTTATCACACAATCCATATATATTGCTTAGCATATGAGCATCCTTATTTAAGAGAGTTGAAAATTTAGTGTTTCATCTGAAATACTAAGTATTCGATTTTGGATGTTGTAGTGGCATAAAACTCACATCAACACGAATTGGCGCTAGAGGAGGGCATGTACAAAGTATATTCGTGGAATTATCAACAAGCATGAACTTTCAAGTTATACCTGAGATTTGATAGATTTTGTTAAAAGTAAAAAATAAAAATAAAAAGGTGAAAAACAGGAAAAAAAAAATCAAAAAATTAAAAAAGAAAGACTTCTCAATGGATGGGCAACAATTTTATCGTCAAGGCATTCCTCAAGTTGACATTTCTCAATCTCAGGAGGCTTCGAATGCACAATTACATCCACGAAGTTTGTCTGAATTGGCATCACCTTGTGATTGTGGTATTCATGGGACAACCCAACATGATGAGCTTAATTGTTCGACATTTCTATCAAGGGTGGAGTTGATTTTACAAAGGAAGATGTTCTTTTGGGATATCCTCAAACAAGTTCCATTTCTTGAATCGAGTGATAGGGTCAACATGTTTGCAAATAGTTTCAACCTGTTTAATGTTGCTGCCAGTGGGATGGTACAACACCAACTTCGGCCTCTTGAAGTTGCTAATGGTCAACAATTCAAGCAGGAAGTTCCATTTGAAGCACACCACGTTGTCTCTTTCCCTGCTTTTACTCTTGACATTTATGAAGATTATTATTTTGATTATAAAAATTTAGGAAGGACAACTTGTTTGTGGATTAATGATAGACCAAATGAACCTCCTCAACTGTTGATTTTACATGATAAATTTCTTGAATTTGAGAGTGAGATGGCAATTTTTTTTTCAAAGTACAAGGATAAGATTGCAAGATTGAGAACCATCACTCAAGCACTGTTGCACTTAAACATTTTGAGAAACCATGTTTGATTTTGTATGTATGTAGGCCTCTTATGTGTTGTTTTTTTAAGTGTCATGTGTAGAGTTAGAGTAGGTCTATCTTGGACCATTGGGTTCAAGAAGGTTAGAATAGGTTTCATTTCTATCAATTAGTTAAGTTGCCTTAGGAGCCAAAAGGTTAATTTGCCTTGATTTAGTTGACTTGATATTTGTTTAGAGGCTTAGTTAGTTGCTTTAGCCCAGTTTGTCTTAGAACATCAAGTAGTTTAGTCATCTAGTTGTTTAGTTCTCTTTAGTTTGAGTCTTCATGCTTTGGTTAGTTTTGTGTAGAGGGATCCCAATTCGCGATATAGGTGATTCATTATACAACACACTATTGTTTTCCGAATAGATTTGTTTAGTTTATTTCCTGGATATCTTTCTGTAAGGTTCCCTTCAATTGCAAATTGTTCCTAATAACCTCATCTTTCAAAAAGGATTTCTTCTAAATTTGGATGGAGTCATTCGTTGCGTTTTGGGTACCTGAGTCTTTCCATTACAATATTTAACTCACACTTAATTGCTCCGAGTCATTGGAGTCTTCGAGGAAAAATTGGGGTTAGTGAAAAGATCTTACACCCGCTTTAGTGCCACTGTGGTTTCTCCAAACCCATTATGAGCTTCACTGCTTATGGGCCAAAACGAAATATGAAAAACGAAAAGGTTATATTAAAACAAAAAAGTTTATAGCAGAAAAGTGAGAGGGTTTGGGTAGTGGATATGCTCCCCATTGATACTGAATTCATCTCTCTGACCTAAACTTTTAAAAAGTGGGAAAACAAAGGAATGAAAGTTTAAGGCATTTTGGTTTTGGGTGTGCGGATATCTCTACTAGAACTTTTTAATGTAAACTTGCCAAAAGTAGACCAATGTTCGTGGCGAAATCACAGTGATAACTACATCAGGGCTATAGACGCATGTTTGGCAATGAGGCTCTATCATTGATGCTTTTGAAGTATGGATGTCCTATTTAACCAACTATAATGGATCTTAGGAAACTTCCAATGGTCTTGTCAAGAAAGGAATGGATACACTTGAACACACGTGAGCAATCGAGGATGAAGACTCTTAGCTCAATTCATGGTTTCTTCCATTTTGAGTGCATTTCCTAGTTATTTCATAGGTGAAAGGCGTCGATTGAAGACTCTAAGTTCAAAACAAGTTTTATCCTTGAAATGTTAAGGAACATATCTTTGGGTGGCTGGTAGATATTGTGAGGTTTCAACACCATCACCCTATTGCAAATGGGGACCGCCTCTTTTCATAGTTTCTATTGATAGGTGCTATTTTTAGAGTAAGTTGGCAACATTTTGCGAGTCCAAGTGTTGGGTAAGCCTAGGTCTTGAGGTGATAAGGTATGTTTAGATTCGACATCGAGTCAAGTGGTGTTCAAGTCTTGAAAGCAATTGGAGGGAAAAGTTGGAGTTGATCAAATGAAGAATGGGCAACTTTCGAAGTATGAACAATGGGATATTGGGTCAAGCCCGAGAGGGCTTGACAATTTCGAAATCAAATTCAATGTTGACTTAAGTGTTATCAAGAAAAAAGAAATTTTGATTATATTCATGTAAGCAATTGAGGGGGAATGAAACTTGGATTTGAGGTAATCAAGAGAGAAGCATGAAATTTCTAGTGAGGAGATGTGAAATTTATACTTAAATATTTTTTGGGACTGTTCAGCTTGACCATGGAGACTTAACAATGCATTACAACTTGAACAACTTTCAAGATGGCAAGTTCAAAATTCATACACTCAAGATCAAGTTTAACTCGAATGGTGAAGATCAAATTCAAACCAATACGAGTAATTTAAGGTTGAGATGGCTTTATAAGTGCCTTATTCAGTCTCGATTCCCACTTTACATCTACCATATTTGGTCTTGATTTCCACTTCATGTCCTTTGCATTTGCCTTATTTGCCTTGAATTTCCATAGTATGTTGTTTTCACTTGCCTTAATTGGGTCGAGTTTCCACCTTTTGGTTGAGAAAGTGCCTTATTTCATGTGGATTTCCACCTTTTCGTTCAACACTAGCCTTATTTGGTCTTGATTTCCAATTTAGGTTGTGGACTTTTGCTTATTTGCCTTGAATTTTCACTCGATGTTGTTTTCACTTGCCTTATTTGGGTCTGATTTCCACTTTATTTTAATCGGTTTGCCTTATTTGGTGTGAGTTTCCACCTTGTGTTGTGAACACTTGCGTTATTTGGTGTGAATCCCCACATTGCACTTATAAAGTTTGCCTTATTCAGTGTGAGCTTCCACCTTGGTTTTGTGAGATTTGCCTTATTCGGTGGCAAATTTCCCCTTGCATTTAGAATTGTGCATTATTTACCTTGCATCTGCACTCAACGTGATTTTCCACTTACCTTATTGAGGTGTGATTTCCACCTCTTGATTAAATTTGTCTTATTTATTGTGAATTTCCAATCTATGTTTTGAGTGTTATCCTTATTTAGTGGAGATTTCCACTCCACATTTCAGGTGAGTGCCTTATTGACACACGATTTCCACTTTTTGGGCTCGACAAACACCTTTCATTAGGGATGAGATTAATTGCCAAAACATGACTTAATGAGGTGGTTCAAATTAAATCAAAGGGGATGAAATTAAATGCCAAGAGGTTCAATCTAAATGAAGAGGGTGATTCAATGAAGGTGGTGTGATTTTATTTGAGAAAACCATGATTTCAATCGGGCAATTTTATTTAATGATGGGTATATGATTTAATGGATATAGATCGGCCTACATGGAAGAAGTAAAACATTAAATGCAATGGTGATCGATTTCATTAATCACCAAATAATTAAATGTTACAAAATAATTAAATCGAAGCCTCAAATTAAATAAAGGACAGCCAAGTCGGCTTGGTCATGGAATGAAAGTATATTTTTTATTTAAATTTTATTTCTTCATGGCCAGGTCGGCCCTTGAGGAGAGTGGCGACCATTAATCAATGGAACCTATATATTGGGTGTTGAATTTGAGTGGCGACCATTAATCAATGGAACCTATATATTGGGTGTTGAATTTACTTCAACACCCAATAAAAAAAACAATCCTCTCCAAGGCAATTTAAAAATGTACTAGTGCAGATCGAAACACAGAGCAGATCGAACCTGAAGCAAATAAAAAATAATCCCCACTGCTAGTGAATCAAACCAAATGCAGATCAAATTATGCACAGTATAGGCATTGAAGTGCAAATTTTATAGGGTGAAGATCAAAATTCATGTTTAGTCGCAGTCCACTATGAAAAAATCAGTCAATTTTAACCTTGATCTAGACTTAGCAAGCAATAAAGACTAAGACAATCGAATAACTTTACCCTGTTTTAACAAAATAAAATTAATTCAAGGAATTTTGTTTCCAGGCCTGAGCATTCAGACCCAGATTTCATTACCAGCAACGTATAAATTTTGATGCTTATAATATTGCAAAATGAAGTGAGGTTGTGGACACTAAATTTTGGCGACAAACTGAAATGAAAATCGCATGGTTTGAGTTTGAACTTTGAATTCTACATTATAACAATCACACATTCCAGATTAGGAATTCACTAATGCATATCAGATTGGGGCCAGTATATGAAACAAATTTGATTTTGGTCTGAAAGTAAGGGAGGTAGTTTCCATTTGTTCATTAAAGTTGTGGTCGTGAGCTTAGCTTATTAATACCAACCATGTCATGGCTTTGAAATGAAAATCTTAAGTATGAAAATCTAATGTATGATATGGTGTGGGAGGTTAAAAGATGGCAGGAGCTAATGAAGGTGAGGCTCCAAATCAAAGACCATGGCGAGGATTTCAAGCACAATACAATGTGAGGACTTCATCCACAATCAAGCTCCAAATTGAAGGTCAAGTCAACATGATACGAATCCAAGATCAAGTTCAAGTAGAATTCAAAGTACAAAGCCTACAAATCAAAGATAGAAAAACGCATACAAAGTTGAATTTCCTCCAAAAATCCAAGGTCAATTGGATAGTACAACCACACCATTAAGATCGAGACACCAACATGAAATCAAGATATCAAGTACAAACGAATTCAAGTCGAACAAAATTTTCTTCTAAAGGAAGATTTTTTGTAAGCCCATGTAGTATTTTATCATTGGCCCACTGATTGGTGCCTTCTTTTAAAAGCTTCTACCTAATCAATTTTTTAATTGGCCTTTTAAAGCAATGTTTTTTTTCTCATTGGCTCACAAGGTGATGCTCAATTGTAATTGGCCAACATTTAATGCTTGTAGCAGTTAGGTAGATTAGGGTTATGTTGGATGAATCTTGGCCCTTGATTTCAAATCAATCAAAGCCACTCATTGTACTGGGAGCTACTGTAAAAGGCCAAGCCTTCTCATTTGTAACTCATTAGATTGAAGAAATTAGATTAGCTTTTGAGTAGGGGAGGAGAGACTTGTAGAAATTGTTGTCATAATGCTATCAAAGTAATTGTCAATTCATTGTTAGTCTTCATGGGTGGATTACTTGTGTTTCTTTGGAGTATTGCATGGTTTCTACATTTTCTAACTTAGATTAGGATTTTATTTTATGTTGATTAGAAATAGTGTTTAGTTGAATGGAAGATAGTTTGGATGCATCGTTGTTCAACTCGCATAGACAAAACCACTAGCTGCTTGTAGATTGTAAGTTTGTCTTGCGTGATCAAATGGCATATTTATGAACTTAACTTCGATTATTGCTTGCACATTAATATGCATTGATGGATGGTGTTAATGGAATGGTGGTAGTTTGAACATCTTACAATTATCTTAGAAGATCACACTAGCTTGGTTGATGTCGATGGCTAAACTAAGTCTAGTAGAGTCACAAAGACATTCATCATCTCTTATATTATAGGAGTAGAATAGCTTGATAAACCCTTTATCCCTTTGTATTTCGTTTGGTTAGAAACAGCTAAAGTATTTGATATCCATTGAATGAATAGTGTGTCTCCCTTTGTGATACCCAGCATATCACATCATTAAAACTAAGTGAAAGTCCACATTTAGAAGGAACCTTGAGGCTGTCTCATTTGATCACACAATCCATATACATTGTTAAGCATATGAGCATCCTTATTCAAGAGAGAGTTGGAGATTTGGTGTTTCATCTAGAATACTAAGTATTTGATTCTGTTTGTTTTAGTGGCATAAGACTCACATCAATAGGACATGAATTGGCTGATGATGGGTGTCAAACATGAATTGGCAAACATGAGGAAAGAACTACCTTAGTTCGAAGATGCCAATAAGAAGCTAAGAGCATTCTGAAAAAATCAGCAGGTGCAATTAAAAGACGTGGAGACCCAGACATCAACGACCTCAATGCAATCGTCACTGCCTTTTATGGTGCCTTCGTAGAGCTCGTGGCCCATCTCTAGTTTGATAACGAACAATTTTGGTATCATTTTTGCAAGAACATTGAAGATTTTTCACCAAACCGTAGAAGTGCAGTCCCGTTTTTGCTCAATTTTGATATTTTTGGGCATCGGATCTTCCAAATCGATGATGACCTGTCCACAAATCCTCCCAAGGGTCGAGCTAATGGAAAATTGCAATTTTTTGAAGAAAAAACTCATGCAAATCCCTGAAAACATGGTTCTAGGCAAGCTGCACTTCTACTACCCAAACTAGAGTTCATTCCCGAAATTCTAAGACATGTTTGGTGTGAATGAGACTCATTTCTTGTCGTTAACGTCATAAGAAGTTATCTAACCATTCATTGATAGTTTAGAAGCAATTTCAACTTGTTTAAATGCTGTTTTAAAATTATTTCACCCTCAAATAATGCCTAGAAACCCTAGTTACAAGTTTGGGAAAATTGTAATTGTAAAACTATTTAAACCCCAAATTTGTTTGTAAGGGTTGGAAATTCTTTATTCAAATACTAACATTGTTGTTGCAATCCCAGTGTGTAAAACTACTGATCTTTGTGGATTTGAATGAAAATTTTCAAATTCAAGAACCATTTGTGGTGTTCATAAGTTTTGATCAATCGTTAAAATTAGTTGGTGTTGATCATTGAATACTTGCTGCTTGTGCTGATAAACTGGTTGAATCTTTTTAATTTGTACTTTGGAAAAGAAATTTGTCTTGCATATGCGCATTGGGATGGCTTTGCAATTTTGATGAGTTATGAGAAATCTTGTGTTATTAAATTTCTACTAATGATAGCATTGTAGTATTATAAATTGTGTGTTTTCTGATTTATGATTTCATGGTTTCTATGGTTCAATCTAATCTTTTGTATGCAGCAAATTCATTTTTGAATGATCGATGTCCCTCATAGTAGTTTACTTTTCTCTCAATCTCTTGCAACTCTACTATCTTTTACATTTTCTTTGCAATCTATTGTTAGATTAGTGAGTAGTTTAGTTTGGAAGTAATTATTCTTTTGCAGATCTTGCTTGCAAGTATTCTATCTTAGAGAAACACAGAAAATCAGACTAAAACAGTGAGTAGAAACCTTGGATTAATAAATCGAATGATCATTTTTTTGAACCAGCAAAGTCCCACCTTGTGAACCTTCACATAATCTTCTTTTACCTATCCAATGTGGTTATGACCCGGCCTCCTAGAACCTTGGGAGTAATTAATTTCACTCTTTCAAGAGAGGGACCTCGATCTCATCCTTCCTATCATTGTATCATGTTAACTTTTAAGTCAACAGTAAGTTACAACAAACATAATCAGCCCACTTGGTATTTGTAATATGCTTACACACACATATTTGTATATACATATCTATCTATATGTGTGTGTGTATTATTTAGTTCACAAAAAGCACATATTATAAAAAGCAGCACTTTATGTGAGCCAACTAGTGTATATATTACAAAAACTAGCAGTTTATAGGAGCCAAGTAAAATATATTATAGTTTGAAACCTCGGACTCAGCAAGGACTCGAAGAAAAAAAGTTGTTGAATCACACCCAAAAAAGAAATTACAAACTTAACCTCATTTCTAATTACACTCTCAGACCCCCCGCACCAACCCCCTCATTGTAATCAAATTTATCATATGGCAAGATATCGTAATAAATAGTCGGGTTTGGGAGTGGAGACCCTAATGGGTTTGATGAGCAACAATGATAAGCTACGCAAGGTGTTAGATGTGAGAAAAACCCAGTGATAAATTGGGGTGCAATAAAAAAACTGGATAATTTAAAAGATGAAGAAATGAAAAAAAATGTCTTTGTTGGCCAAAATGTATGACTTTTTCTAACTGCTCTTTTCACTTTTTTTTTGGCCCAATGCCCATTAAATTCTGCCCAAATCCTTGTCTTCTTTGCTCCTTCCCTTGTTACTTTTTTGTTCAACCTGACATGGATAAGTTTGAGACAAAGAATGAAAAGAAAAAATACTCAGTATTTGCTGTTTAATGTGTCCATACAAACCAAGAGTCCAAGCCCAAGACTCGAGTCCGAGCCGAGGACTCGACGACTCCTTGGTCAAGACTCGGGAAGAGTACTCATCAGGACTCGCCTCACGAGTCTATGACAAGCCAACTCACCGAGCTATAGGACTCGCAAGTCCCACAAGTCCTGATGAGTGCTCGCAAGGTCCTAAAACACTGGTAGATATATTACAAAAACCAGCACCTTATGTCAGCCAAGTGGTATTCTATTACAAATGCCAGCACTTTAAAGGAGCCAAATAAGCTGAATGTGTTAAGTTTAGCTTACAAAATATGCTTTCCTAGGGTTATAGTGTTCCTTTTTCAAGAAAAAATGTGGATATTAGCTATTTAGAAGGGGAAGTAAAAGATAGTGTTTACCCGCTGGGGTAACCTAGTTTACTGGTGCATAGACGTTGTACAAAAATACAAATACATAAGATAGATCAGAAAATATCAGAGTCTTTATTAATCATCCGTAACTTGAATACATTTACAATAGTCCCTATCAGCATATCTCCGAAGAGAAAGTACATCGCTTATATAAAACCCTAAGGGGTGTGACCAACCGTCACCACCAATTCCCAACCGTCGTTCGGTAGTAACTAAGTACCGTCGGCTACACATAATATAACTAACACAACATAAAGTAAGTACTACGGCTAACATCATCCCCCCCTAAAGAAAAGTTGTCTCCGGACGACAACAAAATATCCGAAACAGAACAAGATAGGAATGATGAACCACGTACAAGAACAAAAACATGCTGCTCAGTCTCCGCCTCTACCAAATGCTGCAAATCTGTAGCTCAAATGATACTGCCTCCAACCACTCTGTCCTCAATAGCCATGTCCCCTTCTCCACACCCAACTACTGGGTACACTAAGTCAAGTCTTGCTCTACTGCCTCCAACCTGGTTGTCGGCTCCTCCCGAGCTCTCTGTGCCTCCACCACGGTAGCCTCATGTCCAGCCAAGACATACTCCTCAAAGCATAGTACTCTGTTACCTCTCCCGCCACCACTGGCGCGCGGACAATCAATGCCTGCAATATCTTTGGGTCTCATCTGCTCAACTCTGTGTGTTCACAACCTCCAGATCTGTCCCCCTCGGCAGCTTATGGTTTCCCTCCAACACTTAGCTTCACACTGCTTTCTCACAGTGCGGAACAAACCCAACGCTTACCTTGACAACGCTGGTACCCCAAACTCTAGGTTGTAGTGTGCCTCAAAAATAAATTGGGGGTCCGAGGGAAACGCCCCCACCGGGATCGAGGGGCAGCGCCCCTGCGGGATCCTAGGGCAGCGCCCCAGGCGGGGTCGAGGGGTAGTGCCTTCCAAGACCAATTTAGCACCTTCAAACCCACACAAAAGTCCATGGCGCACACCGTTTTTGTATTTTTGTCTGATGCCATACTCTTTCTGCCAACTGCTTCAATGCCTATATAAATGGCCAATAACTTTGTTTTCTTCACTACCCAGTTATGTCCTTCCCTTTGATACCATATGCTACTCACTATGCACTGTTCTTTATTTGTCGTCGTTTCTTTTTTTTTTTTTGAATGTGATGTTCCCGAGCACTCTAGCAACCGTACGGCCCTTTCTACATGTCACGGCCTTTTCAATTTGTTTTCTTTCCGTACGGCCTTTTGTTTTCACTCTCCATACGGTTGTACGATTCCTCTGATTACCGATTGGCCATGGAAACTAAAAAAATCCTCGGTCATTCGGTCGTTCGTACGGCCTCTCTCTCGTTCTTTCCTTGCCGTACGATCTTTGTTTGGTTGTCTTTCTGAATCCGTACGGTGCTATCCCTCCGAATCGTACAGTGTATGGTTTCCGGTTCCCTGCACCTTATTGTTCCGAATGTCGTACTGTACGCTTGGCCATTCCGTTTTTTCCACTTGGAGTCTCCCACCCGTACAGATCTGTACGGGCTCCTACTGATGTTTGCACGACTCCTTACTGCCCTTCAAAAATCCCTGTACAGCCATACGGTACTTATCATCAAAAACAAGTCTCAAGTGTCCGCCTAGAAGAATGACCGTACGGTCATGTACCGTACAATTAAAACTTGCTACAACGAACTTTATGTTCGTACGGTCGTATGGTATCAGTCCGTACGAACTTTTATTTCGCCGGTTGGTTTTTAAGTTTCTCATCCGTACGGTCGTCCGGACCCGTACGGCATCAAGCCGTACAAACTTTTTTCTACATTTTTTCGAATTTTTTTCGTTGTTCGTATGGTTGTCTGGATCCGTACATCAGGTCGTATGGTGGCGTGCGGTTTTTTTTTTTTTTTTTTCTTTTACATTTTTTTTTTTTTAATACCTGATCTAATTAGCTTCCTGGTGCCTCTCCGGTCGTCCGTCCAACCTCTCTGGTTTCTGGGGTCCCCTTCCATCCCCTTGGGTGCTCTATCCATCCTTTTGGGTGCTTTGTCCATCCTCTCTAGGTGAGGTTTCGATTTCGAACGTCCGTCGAGAGTCCACAGTTGGATGGCCCTGTCGTAGCCGACTTTCGAAACTTTGTCCTTGGGTCTATTTTCGATGGCGATCCAAAGGCTGGGAACCATAAATTCTATAGGGACCACGATCGCTGGTCCATACATAAGAAGAAGGAGAATAAAGAAGTTGAAGGTTGCAGCCACAGGGTTCCCCGCGTCGCAGACACGAGCGTCGTCATGGAGGTTTTTCCCCTTTGAGTTTACCTCCTAGTATTTGATGGGTTCTTCTTTCGTAAACTGGTGTATGGGGGTGGCTTCCTCCTCCCTAATGCTTAGCATGTTACAAGATGGTGTGAAGAACTCATAATCTTTCATTTGCCAATGAAAGAGGTCATTCATTGAATCTCCATCATCCCCAGAACATTCTTCCAACTCCAACACCCCTTCGCCATTGGGCTCCATTCTTCTTTTCCCTTCGTCTTCTCTCAATTGCTCTCCTTCGGATTCTGAGTCCGAAGATGCTAACTCCTCGCTCACCATTTGCGTACGGAGATCAATCACATACTTCCTCCCGGCACTCTCCATGGTGAGTGTGTTCCGCTTCCAGTTGTGGTTCACCTTCGCCGAGGTGAGTCACCCTCGTCCCAAAATAGCCTCGTACCCCTTTTTCTTTAGTGGGATCACCACAAAGTCGAGTACGAAGGGCTGTGTCCCAATCATCACGCGTTGAGCCATGAGGGTTCTGATGGGTTTGATGTCGTGTTGGTCCGCTCCCAACAAGTTGAAGGTTGGAGGCCACAGCGTGGGTTTCCCCAACTTTTTCCATGTCTCCTCCGGAAGTACATTTACTCCGGACCCACCATCTACAATGGTGTCTGTGAGAGCGGTGCCAAGGATACCCATCTCGACGACTGTCGGGTACCTCCCGTTGTTTACAGCAAGTATCATCGGGTCAACTGCTAACCCTCCGGGGATGTCCGTACGTGTGGTATTTGGCTTCTTGGCCAAGTTCCCCAACAATGTCGTTCCCAAGTGAGGCATGGTGTGAAGGAGGTCTTGGAGTTTCACCGGTACCTCTAAATGTAACAATTGTCTCAGGATGTTTTGTTCTACCTCCCTCTGGTCCGAGGTGGTGGCCATCTCCCATGTTTCTTTTTGTTCCTTCATCGCCTTCTCTATTTCTTCCTTAGCCTCCCGTGCCCGTTGTTTTTCTATTCGAGGGTCTGGATATGTGGCTTGCTTTGCTTGCCCTCGGGTGACGGTCGGTACCGTACTCATGCTTCCATCTATGTCTAGCCAATTAATTCCAAATTTTGGGCAGTTGGCATCCTCGTGGTTGCCAGGACCACACCAGCGGCATAGCTTCTGCGGGGTGTCGCCCTTGTCGAAGTCCTTTGCAAAGTGGCCCCATTGATTGCAAGCTCGGCACTGGATCACCGGCTGACCCTTGGGGTCATATTGTATTCGACTCCTTGTGTTGGTGTTGGTGTTGGTGTTGGTGTTGTTGTTACTGCCCCTTCCGCCATCGCGTTGGTTGCCTCCGTACCCGCCCGATGTAGATGGTTGCTCTTGGGTAAATAGCACTTGTTGATTCCTAACTTTCATGTTGTATGGGCATTCCTTGGTGGAATGGCCCATGATCTGGCAAATGTCACACAATGCATTTTTGGGACACAACCCCTTCGTATGGCCGCTCTCCTTGCAGTCCATACACCACATGTCATCTTCCCCCTTGCTGGTACCCCCTTTCATGGTCTTGAACTCCATCATTCTCTCCATGTCCTTTTGGAGTGCCATGACTTTTTTCTTCGACTCGCCATCACTGCTACTGTCATCGTCCGCAGTGTCATCTTCGTCAGAAGAAGACTTGCTTCTTTTCTTCTTGGAGGTCTTTTGTTCACTCTCCAAATCCATCGCCCGTTTATAGGCATCTTCGTATGAGGTGGGGGGAACTATCTTCGTTTTCCTCCGTAGGTTCGATTTCAGGCCCTCCACGAACCATCTTTTCTTCAGGCCATCCGCTGGTTGGCTATCCATTTTTCCGACTAACTCCTTCAGTCGGCAGCTGTAGGCCCGCACAGTCTCCTTTTTTCCCTGTTTGGTTCCATATATTTCCGAGACGATTTCATTGTCGTCTCGCAGGAGCCTAAACT
>MU224933.1:381384-392680 GCA_018584345.1 Thuja plicata
TTCGTCCTGGTCAGCGACTCCATTCGCAGACCAGATTGTCTGACACGTGTGACAATGCCGAAGAGGATCTTCTTTTCCATCTCCATGGAATTTTGGCAACTTCTCCTTGTTGGTCGCCATGTTTACTTTTCTAGGCGCCAACTGTGTTTGCAGCACCGGTTGTGTTACAGGCTGGGATGGTACTGTCGACGTCAGTACCCCAGAATTGTTTGGTACCGTACCACTTGATGTCCACGAACTATTGGAATTGTCCAAGCCTGGTGGACTACTGTGATACCCGTGCCCCTCGGTCACTTCGATACTCGCGGCGGCAGCGGTATCTTGAGCCTCCCTCCGTGCGGCTTCCTCTTTTTCCTTCCTTCGGGCTTCTCTTGCTTCCGTCCGTGGGGTTAAGGTTAAGGACCCGAACAAGCTCCTTGTTTCCTCTAGGCAGTCCTCGTCACTTCTCCCGGCCTCCCGGTCATATACCTCCAGACCCTCGCCTTCACTTACTCCCTTCGGTAGTCCTTCGGCGCGTCTTCTGTATCTCTCCCTTCGCTCGGCCTGCTGTTGTGTGAGTACGGATTTTCTATCGGCCTGTTCCTCCTCGAGTTCCTTCTTTCTATTTTTATTCAATTGATTGGGCATGAATTCTTTGCTCACTTCTCCACAGGGCAATAATCAACACATCAATTTATTTTTATTTTTATTTTTTTTTGCCTTCCTGAGTATGTCTAGGCAGGGGTGCCAAATGTTTACCCGCTGGGGCAACCTAGTTTACTAGTGCATAGACGTTGTACGGAAATACAAATACATAAGATAGATCAGAAAATATCAGAGTCTTTATTAATCATCCGTAACTTGAATACATTTACAATAGTCCCTATCAGCGTATCTCCGAAGAGAAAGTACATCGCTTATATAAAACCCGAAGGGATGTGACCAACCGTCACCACCGATTCCCAACCGCCGTCTGGTAGTAACTAAGTACCGTCGGCTACACATAATATAACTAACACAGCATAAAGTAAGTACTACGGCTGGCAGATAGAAGTGAAAGAGATGAGTGAAAATTTGTGTTCATATGGTGCTGAGTTTTCTTGACCAATTGATGGCATAAAATAAGGTTGTTATTTGGTTGGATCGGTCTATCTGTTATCTAATGAGATATGGTTCAATGATTATTTGACGATAATATTTGAGTTGGTAGATTCTTTGATTTTTGCATTATTTATTCTTTTGTTTAATGATTTGGTGAGGAAAATACCAACTGGATTTTGGCATCTTACCAAACTTTTAGATCGAAGATACCTGAACCATATATATGTTTAGCATATAGAAAATGAGAAATACAAACTTATCTAACATGATGAGGGAAAGGGGTCCAGGATCAAGTTGTCTTATCTGAGTTGTTTCAACTCCATGTTCTTTGTAGATGGGCAGACAACCCTTTATTGTACTCCCTTTGCTGTACTAGCACTTGCTATGAAAAAATCAGCAAATGAAATATGTTGCAAATAAAATCAGGTAACTTAAGGTGACACATTACAGGTAATTCAGGATATCTAAGAGATTAAATGTATGATTGGGACTATTACTAGATATGCAAGTTAACTTGTGCTGTCTGATTTTTGTATCGGATATACATCTTGCTATCCAACTAAAAAAATATCAATGCAAATCCACCAAAAGGAGGCCAGATTATAATACTTTTGAATAATCATGTCAGAAATGCTCAAAAATGTAAATTGAGGCAAATTATCACCTAATATCTGTTAGAACTAGAGATTATCACTCATGTCTGGAAAGTGGAATTCAGTAATAATAGGAGCAAAGACAAAGAAAATAGTAACTAAAGTAGCAACAAAAAGAGTGAATACTGTAAATACTATCTTGGGGTCTCTCCTTCTGACTACAAGAAATCCTTCTTGACCAGAAGGCCCATTAGCTAGAACAGGGCAAACTAGAATCCCAAATATGAGGCCTGCACATGCTGCTCCCAAGTGTGTCCTACCATGTTACAACAAAATGTGAGTTATCCAGAAAGAAAGTCTTAATGCTCTCAAATCTATAACTGAAAGTACACATGAGAAAAAATGAAGGTAACAAGTTAACAACATCCCTAACCTGTCAAATATTATCTCAAGTGACCTAAAAGAACTGGTAAGAAATAACTAAGTAAAACAATTAACCTCTAAGAGAAACATAAAAATTCTCAGAAAAAAAAACTGTTATATAGTCTGGAGCTGCAATTAAAAGGCTGCACATACATACCAATCATCAATAGGGGTCAGGAAACTCAAGCCAACACTTATTGCACTGGCAAGAACTACTTTCTGAATCATTAGGTCTGCAGTGTCCTCTCCTATTGCCTCCCTGTTTTGGAATAGATACACGACCAAAGAACCAATAATGGCAAATACTGGACCCTGCATTTTTCCAAAACAAAAGCTTCATATAAAGAGTAAAAGGTATAGGTACAGCTGCAATAGTGCAATCTAGTAGCAGACTAATTTTAAAATAAGTAATCTGAAAAAAATTACTATCTCTTAGACACAAGCATCCATAGCTTAACCAGCACATACTCCTTTTAATAGGGATTTGAGATATGCTGAAACTTGAGAAGTTTTGTAATGTCCCCGATATAATTAAATAATTTTCAATTAAAAATTAATTATCTGTATGGCCCGGAAACTTAATTATAATATCTTTCGGGCCCTTTTTATTTGTTAGTTATAATTGTTTTGGCTGTGTTGGCTCATTTTTAATCCTTTGGGAAGTTTCCCGGAGCCCGTATATATAAGGCCAAGTTAGTTATTGTTGTAGGCATGGTGAATTTGATGTTTTCTTTGTATTTGCGAATTCCAAATGGAATTCAACGCGGTTGCAATTTTGGAGTTATGATATCCTCCCTATTTTGTATTTGCAGTTTCGGTGGGAGTAACTCCTCACCCTAGTCTGCCTGTTGGTCTGAAACTGTTGTAATCTAGCACTTACCTAAAAATAAGAATGAATTGATCCACTGGTGTCTTTGTGCTTGTATTGATTAATCTATAATTAATAATATACTTGCAAACAACATTCAGAAGATTGGCCGCAGGAGTGAAGCGTGCATACGGAAGTATCTGAGTGACCGAACAGGGGGGTTGAAGGTCAGTCATCACTGTACATAGAGGCTTGCAAGTAGGGGTTTAGCATACAAGCATCACAACAGACCATACGGGTATTGTCTTCACCGTATGACTCCTAGACAAAGTCACCGTATGGGCAAAGAAGTGGGCCCCAAAAACATCACTGTACCATTTGTTGTCGTACGATGTGAATAGATTGTCGTACGGACATGAGGGTTGTCAGCGACCCTCTAAAGGAGCAAGCTCTACTGGTGGTTGTTCAACCTCCTAGCGATGCGGATTCGACTGAGGATCGTTTGCAGGAGCAATCTCTACAATTGGTTGATTACGGAGTTTACCCTCTGGTTGGGTAAGAGGCGTGCATGATTGTAATATCTTCATGTGAAGGGCTTTCTCATGGAAACAAGTTGTACCATAGGCATGATAGCATGAAGGCCTTGGATCTGAGCATCGATGTATTTCAGTGGGATCCTAACGACTACGGGTATGACAATGTTTATATCAGAGCGGTGCAGTGGAAGCCCACATCTGGGCGCGTTAAGGAGGTGGTGTTCATGGTCACGGTGCAACATGGAGATTTTGTGTGATATGGCCTTTGACACCCACGCTTGGTTTGGGATCCTGGAGCTTCGCAGTCGGCAAATTATTTGATGACAGATTGCTTGAGGGCAAGCAATCTTTGGGCAGCGAGGATTTGAAATGTCCCCAACTTTAAGCGACTTAATTAGGTTAATTAATTAAGTGATCCAAAAATAATATCATAAGGACTTATTTAATTGATTAATTTAATTATTAATTAAAAAGGGGTCCAAGTAAAAAAATTAAATAAATAATGTATCTCGGCCTATTTGTAACTTTTGAGTAACCTCTTGGAGGCCTTTATAAGGCGTTGGCTAGCTCAGTAGGTAATCAGGGTGGAGTTTATTTGTCGTGTGTATTTACAATTCCAGTTGGAGTTTGGCGTCGTTGCAGTTTCGGAGGTGCAAGACCCTCCCTATATTGTAGTTGCAGTTTCGGTGGTTAGTAGCCACCCCAGTCTGCCGTTGGAGATATCATTTCTGACATTTCACTTTGTACTTCATTGTCGGATCTATCTCTATAGTGTGGAAATATAATTGCAAATATCTAGTTCTTGGCCATTCAATGTTGTTGGTGTATACTCTGTGTTGATTCATTCCTATATCTGCAATAATCTTACCGATGGAGGAATTATCTACGATTGGATCCTTCATTGAAAGTAACATTGTCGTACGGAGTGTGGGAAGTGTGCAGCCTACTTTTTTGTGCGAGTGGAACTTTCTCGTCTGGAGCCGAAGGGTGTCGAGTATCATTGATTGAGGGCCGAAGGTGTCAAAGGTACTTTTCCCTCGGATGCTTCCCTCGGGTATTTGCCCTCGGTGCTTCCCTCGGGTATTTTCCCTGAGGTACTTCCCTCGGGTATTTACCCTCGGGTGCTTCCCACAAGTACCTCCCTCGGGTATTTGCCCTCGGGTGCTTTCCTCGAGTACTTCCCTCCGGGTATTTTCCCTCAAGTACTGTGTGGTAAGAGAGTGCCAGAACATCATAGAGGAACGTGACGTGTGGTGGGCATTCGGGTATCATGCGGTTTGGTACATTACAATTACCTTGCCATTTAATTTTATATTTGTTAAAAATAATTGAAGGAAGAATAGGGAGAAACAACACCTTGAATAGATTTAAGAAAAGTTGTTCACTTTTGCACCTTTGGATTCCATGGAAGCAGGTTCTTTTCGTTACTCTATTTGCATATATTAAGGTTTGTTGTTAGTTTGTATGGCCACAAATTGAATAGTCAATAGAAATGGATTTAAGATATAGTCTAGTAAAGTCATAATCAAGAGCTAAAGGTCATGTTATTAATGAGTTACAGGCATAGTTGTGGGAAGGTACCTTCAAGAGGTATGCTTCTCTTGAAGGTAAACTTTGGTTGCATGCTTATATTGAAATTTGAGATTTATATCATTTTCCTATCAATAATTCATACTGAATCGAATAATTATTTTATTTTTGCAATAAATATTCTGTTGTAATGTGCTCTTGACAATTACTGTAACTTTTAAGTTTGTCTAACCTTGTTTCATTAATGTTACATTATCAAATTATCTGTTGTTCTGGACTTTCTTGACAGTGAATCTCTTTACGTTCTTGTATGCCTCTGTATAGCTAAAGTCTCTCCATCACTGTTCCAAATATCAGAAGAAAATCCATTGAAAGATCAACCCAATAGCCAAATACGTTAGGAGTAATATGATAAATCAACAATGCCTCGTTCAATGAACATATAGATCAACAGAAGATGTGTGTTGTAATTGTGACTGCCAGAAAAAAACTCATACTAATTGAGGACACATCTCATCAAAAGGGGAAAGGCAAAAGCTGTTGCAAGTTGTGACAATCACAAATGCCATGCTCAATAAGAAAAGAAATCCTAACAAGCTTGGGATACTGTGAGAACTCTAAATGAGATATATAATGAGAATAGGAATTTTTTTATTGAGATCTGATTATATGTTGTGTTGATCGAAAAAGATGATCTGGTCATTGATCATCTGACCATGCTCAAAACTATAAGAGATCAACTTCTGTTGGGTGAAAAAATATAGAAATAGGGTCTTGTCTAGACATTGCACTAATATTTCACATCAACCCTTTCAAACATTTGTATCAAGCCTCAAATAATCAATACCAGCTAATTCCTTGGTAATTTCTGAGCAATGAAGACTTCTCTTGTATGAAGAAATAAGCTCCTTCATGGAGCTATTTCTGAGCATAACTTTATTGCAAAATATAAGGGAGAATGAAATTAATTTTTAACCAATATAAATAAGGAAACTACAAGAATGAAGATTGAAAAAAGGCTAATTTCCTAAAGGAACAAAGGTAGTTGATATTGTTTCATAAAACTTGATTGTCATAAGGTGGATTCCACCACTTTCTCATTATAAGTCTAAAATGTAGAGAAATGTGATAATGGTAGTAATAATGACAAAGATATAATGAATGATCTTGCTCTTTCCTAGCATGTGATAGAGAGAAGGAAGTGACTTGTGAGAATAGGATAGTTTGTTCCTTCGTGATTGATGAACTCCACAAAGCAACGTAGAAATAAGAGAGAGAGGAGATAACACAAGAATACAACATGTGGATGGTAAAATCATGTACAGTGTTTCACTATAGCAAACGCAGTCAAGATGATCTAAATGAGATACAATTTTCATCTATTTATAAATGTGAATCTGTAAGACATGCCAACTTACAACCACCAAAGATAGATCAAATAAACTAGGATAGCAAGTACAAGAAACTTGTATCCATTTGGGTCCAGCAGTAACAGCCTAGTGTCTTGATGTAAATGAACATAACTTGAAGCATCCAAATGAATGCCCACATTTGGTGAGCCAAGGGGCCCCAAAAGGCAAATTTAAATCAAACGCGCAAATATGCTCTAACAGTGTTCCTTGTTGGATGAGAATGTAATTTGTGGCAATATAATTTCTTAAGGAGATCAATGGTGAATAAATTTTCCAATGTAAAAGCCAAGCAACAACAGATGCAGCAATGCACCAATATGAAGTCCATGAACTCAAATACACAGCAATGTTTCTCTTTTGATAAATGAAAAATAGTGTTGTTCCACTGTTTTCAAGACATTCTCAATAAATATTTCAGATATGTCTTATCTAATTGAAAATCCAGAGCACAACACAGACAAATTTCGACCTGATAACTTACCGTACCACCTATGGTAGCATCTGGTGTATGGAAAAAACTCATCAAGTTTCCACAGATTCCTCCAAGGAAGTAAATCATGCAAAATGCAAGTGATCCATAAGCACCATCAACCAGGGGCCCAAATGTGAGAAGTGCCCAGGAACTGAATGCAACATGCAACAATCCAGAATGCTGTAACACGAGAAAACAAAATTCATGCTTAATTAGTCCAAACGCAATATTACAAAAGATAACTATAAAATTTAGTGTTAAAACCTGACACATTTGAATTCCCAAATAACTAAAAGTCACTTTCATTTAGCATTAAATCATAAGCAATCCTGCAGGCCCTGTATCTTGATTCCATAGAATCTCTTTTCATTTAAAGTTCTCATTTTTAAATACTGAAAATGAGAGCCCTTGGAGTGGTGACTCTTATTACAGAAAAATCAAATGAAATGCTAGACCTTAGAATTAGCAATTTTATTTAAGTCAGTTATCTAAATCTTTAGAACAACCTTTACTCATATTCCAACTAACAAGCACTTTTCAGAAGAGTTTACTTCAACAAATTACCACATAATAAATTGATTTGGCTGAACAATACCTTTGAAGATCTTGGGATGCAACTCCAACCCATGTATTGCTAAAAGTAAAACTAGAAAATCTATTATAGTACAATTATTTAGATTAAATAATTCACATTTCTTTGTTAGGATTAATATGAAGCTCAGCTATATACTATACTATGAATATACAGAATATAGTTATAATAATATACAGAATATAGTTATAATAATATACAGAATTTCCTATAATAATACGATACTATGAATATAAAGAATATAGTTATAAATTTATAATAATATACAGAATTTCCTATGAATAGAAACGCCCAGCATAAAATTTCCTATGAATAGAAACGCACAGTATAGAATTTCCTATGAATATAGTATAATAAAATCATTTGCA
This sequence comes from Thuja plicata, assembly GCA_018584345.1. Lineage (NCBI taxonomy): Eukaryota > Viridiplantae > Streptophyta > Pinopsida > Cupressales > Cupressaceae > Thuja > Thuja plicata. Next base: position 389,199 of record MU224933.1, read on the forward strand.
AACTATATAACTATTGAAATTCTATATATTTTCTATTCAATATACAGAATTTCCTATGAATATAGTATAACTATATAACTATATACCGTGCATATACTGGACAAACGATGAATACAGTATAACTATATACTGTGCGTATATTGAATAATATAGATTTCAATATATGCACAGTATATAGTTATATTGTATTCCTAGCAAAAAAATGAATATACAGTAAAACGATGACTATAGCAAAAAATATAGCATAAAAAACGATAGTAAAAATGAATATGCTATGAATATAGTAAAAACTAAAACGAATATATAGCGAAATAAAGCAAAACGTAGTAAAACGATGAATATATGCAAATAGCAAAAAATATAGCAAAAAATGTCCATGGCAAAAAAATATAGCAAAAAGCCTGGAATACGCCCGATGATGCCTTGCAAATCCTCTGCCTGTGAATCGTCTGCGACTTTTCCCTATGAATCGTAGCATTAATCGTCTCTCTCTGCCGCCCTGCTTGCGTTTATAAAAAACGAATGACAGGCATGCCTTTATAAAAAAAAGTTGCGCAAATATTTTAAGGTTTTTCGCGGGATTTTTTTTGGCGCAATTTTTTTCGCGATTTATCAGATTTTTTCCTAATTAATATGCGTTTCTTTCTGTAATGTCCCCATTTTTAGCAGGGTCATTGAATGGATGGTGCCAAGTCATTATTGCGATCCTCGTGGTCTAGCGAGGTGTTTAGAGGGTCATTGGTGTCAACTTACTATTTATAGTAAGTCAATGGATATTTCTGATGAGCTCAGATGAGTTAGAGTGAATGATGCTCTCAGTTTTCATTTCTAGCTTCCGGTTTGGGCTCCAAGAATCTTGGAGAGAGCGTCTACTTTTAGTAAGTCACCCCGTAAGGTTCGTTCATCATCTTTTATCATCAGGATCACTCAAATGCAGATAGATTTCGATTTTGATGCTTCTTCAATTGTTTCGCAAGACCGGTGAATTATTATTATTATTTAATTAAATTTGCTAAGGTTGCCATTATTGTTGGTATTATATGTTGGGCACCTTAGTGTTATAGCTCGTTGGAACTAGGATGAAAAGTTTCAAATCTTGGGCACCAGAAATAGGGACCTTGCGTGTCATAATTTCATGATATTGATGAAAAGGTCATTTTTGGAGCCAAATGAGTTAATAAATTATATTACCCAATATATGCCTAAGTATAAAAGTGCTTCAAGTGAAAAGTGTGTGAGAGAAGACACTTTTTAATTATAAAAGCAATTGTAACATCCTCTGGTATTGTATTATGCCCTAAATGGTAACAGGTATTGCAAAGTGCCCTAAATGGTTTCAGGTATTGTATTATGCCCTAATTGGTATCTGGTATTGCAATATGCCCTAAATGGTTTCAGGTATTGGGATATGCCCTAATGGTATCTGGTATTGAATGTACTTAATGGTTTAGCGCCTAAATTAACAATTTAATTACGTTAAGCAAATGTGTTAAGTTTTCTTACTAATAGATGAATCAGTTAGTACAAGAATTACTAGATGGTACTAAGTAATCAAATTTGGGACACTGGATTTAATTATCTTCTAGTACGTTACACTTTGTATTATTGATTATCAGTAAATATCGTGACAAGGAATTAACTACAAATTGTTATTGCAAGTGGATGCAGGACCAACTAGCCCGGAAGGGGAAGAGGTATCATCGGGAAAGAGAAAGGAGCATGTTCATGATAAACAAAGAACGAACATCGGTGACCTTCTAATAATGTGAGCAAGTGATCAACCCCATTGGCCAAGGTCTCTAGTTGTGGTTATAGCGTAGTGCTTACGTCTTAAGTTACCCATGTAACCTTATGACCATAAAGTCGTGTCATTATTTTTAACTCCTAGCCTTTCTTTTCTTCGTTAGACCTTCATCGCTTTTCATTCACCCTGTAGTATTGGGTGTCGTCTTTTCGAGTGTTATCATTCCAAGCTCTTCCGTCTGCATGGTAACTTAGGTGGAACCTTTGAGTTATTTCGGTGTTTCATCTTGATTAATTCTTCTTTCTTTTTTTTATTATTTTCTTATCTCAACCTTAGTTCCAGGAGTCCACCTATCAGGTTATCGCGTTTGGAGAGTATCTCCTCCGAGGAAGTCCGTTCTTTTATTAAAGGAACGTCTTTTGTTTTTATATCGAGGAAATTGTATGTCAGGGGTGAGGGAGAGGCAAGGTGGCGGAGTGGCGAGCTGATTCATTCCAGCTCGCGCGGGGGCAGTTGCTAGAACCGTCGTAGTGGAGTGGGATAAAAGTTTTTTTCTTTAGTGGTAGAAGAGGGAAAGGATTTTTTACGAAAGCTGGAGGTAGGAGAGGGAGTTGGGTAGTGGAAAGAAGCTACAAACGCAGGAAGCTCGATTGACGGCTCTACTCTGTAGCAGGCATGTCCGTTCTTCCATCAATCCTTAAATCTCTTCGTCTTTCTTACTCTGTAAAAAAGAAATGATTGTGTTGTTATTTCTTTTATGCTAAGTGAATGTGAAAGGATTGTTCGTTCTTTATGCCGAGCGAATGTGAAATGATTGTTCTTTCTTTATGCCGAGCGAATGTGAAATGATTGTTCTTTCTTTATGCCGAACGGATGTGAAATGATTGTTCCTTCTTTTATGCTGAGCGAATGTGAAATGATTTGTTCGTTCTCTTATGCTGTGCGGTTGAGGAATGAATTGGTTCATTCCTTATGTTGTCTGGTTGTGGAGCCAACTTGTGGAAATTTCATTCGTCTCTTATCTTCCTTGTGTCGAGCTACTGTTTTTAGTGCTAGGGAGTAGTCACGCTCTTGAACTCTTCTGTGCGACACTGCTGCGAGTTTAATGTGTGGAGTCGTATCTTTTTCCTCTTGTAGATTTTATGATGAAGTAAGATAGCTTGGTGTGTTGCAAGTGTGCAGACTCAGTTTTCCGCCAGTCTTTTCTTGTTTTGTTTAGCAGTGATTTTTATATGAACTTTACTTTTAATACCAGTCTTGCTGTGTAAGAACCGTCATGACAGAGAAGAACCGAATGTTTCTTCCTATTCCTGTCGACACAAATCTTGTGGATTAGGAGAATGATTTCCCTCCGGTATCGAAACGTCTATCCAAGCCTTGAATTATGGAACGGTCGTTTTGTCAATCTTTCTGAGTTCAGAGATACACCCCGACAGTTTCAGCAGGGTAACATTAATTGTTAAGTTGCCTTCCTAGAGCAAGGGGGTCTTTTAACTACTTAACTAGTTATCTCAATATCACCTTAACTGTTAGACAGTTTCTTTTATTTTCTTAGAACTTTGGCTGAAGGAACGGAATGAGAATTATAGAGAAAGTATAATACTAGTAAACGGATAGGGTGTGAGACTAGCTTACATGACAACCATGTAGGATAAATCCTTGGCCAAGGGGTACTACCATTGATGTTAGTACTAGTCAGATTAAGGTACCGGATACAGACTAAATCAGGAGTCAACCA
>MU224933.1:403106-417421 GCA_018584345.1 Thuja plicata
GTAGCACACATGGGGCGAGCAGTTTTGATTCAGTCTCCTATCACAGTGCAATTAGTGGGACAGAGAGCTTGCATAGGAGGCAGGGCTTACAGAGGCATCATGTGTCTAGTCAGCTGAAGGTGAATGATAGAGACATCTCTTCAGTTGTTGAGCATTTTGATTCGATTCGTCAGATGTTAGCCACATCTGGTTGGGGTGCTCCTATTTCAGATGAGCACGGTGATAGTAGCCTTTACCTAGTAGAGGTTCATGCGCTTCGAGAGGCTGTCAGGGTCTTGAAGCATAATTATACACAATTAGTTGCTGACAAGGATTACCTGCTAGAGTGGGGCAGTACCTGTTATGAAGCATTGTTAGGGAAAGAGGAGGAGGTGGTTGAGCTAACCCAAGAGCTTGAGGTGACTGTGGACTCACTGCAGTGTACCCAGTTGGCTTTCCAGGAGTCGCAGTCACGATTGGAGGAGGTGACCGTAGAGCTGGACCATGTTCAGTCCACACCAACCCCAGACCCAATTCAGTTGCACATTGAGGTGCTTGGTTGTGAGTTTGCTTCTACGGTTGGAGATGTGGGATGTGATGATGTGGCTGACACATTCGTCCGAGTTATGGGTGCAGTAGGTACAGAGGAGGTGAGGGCATCAGTGGGGACGAGCTCTCATGGTGATTTGCTTCCTGCTGCTGGAAGCGAATCTATTACCACAATTCATACAGCTGGTGGCAGTATACAGTTGTCAGTGCCACATTTGCAGGAGGATCAGCTGTGGGTTGCAGGGGAGCAGGTTGACGCTTCCACGTATAATTTTTACTGCACTGAGTCATTCATGGAGTATCTACTTGAGAGTGCAGATTTGCAAGGGAGTTCGTACTGAGTATCTGAGGGTACTCTCATTAGAGGGTCTTGCACTATATGGCATTTGGTGGGGAAGATTGTAAATACCTTAGCTACAATGCTTCCCAACAGGGATTTTGTGGTTGGGATTGCTGAGAGGGTTGCCCAGGATCCTACCCAACCTGCAGTTAGGCGGAGTCAGAGATTGGAGCCATCTCCTGATTCCCAGTTTGGTAGTGATGAGCCATTGACGGAGATTGGGGCTTTCTATCGGCATTATACTGTGAGGTTTGCTCATCATTCTTCTTTCGAGCCACGGGCAGAGGATTTGGTTTTTCATCGTGGTGGGTTGGCTCCAGTTTCATACCATCCATTATGGGATGGGTTAGTACCATCTTTTGCAAATGGGATCAGCAGCTGCAAGTTATATCACTTGCAGTATCTTCATGCCCAGATCGGTTTTGCTGATTTTGGATTTGGTGGTAGTGACTCAGGTACCTATGCTTGTTATCATATCCACAATGTGGTTGGGTGTGAGTGTTTGTTAGACAGGGACGCAAGGATTGACAGAGTTGGCGTTTCAGTTGGGTGTGCAGGGGGAGTTCAGTGTGTATGTGATATGAACCACCCATACATCTTGGTTTTTGATGGTCCTGAGTTTCATTTCTCGTGGGATCCAAGCAGAGATAGATTCAATATGGGAGTGCGGGTGAGTGGTTGTTATGGATATTTTTACAGAGTCATCCCGTTTGTTTTTCAGAGGATGCTACAGGAGCCTGCACTTTGCGCCAAGGGCATGGCTTACATTTATCTGTGGGATCCAAGTGGATTGTGATGTTTCTTGTTCCTGTGATTGCTTGGGGACAAGAAATCTTGGGGAGGGAAGACTATAATGTCCCCATTTTTAGCAGGGTCATTGAGTGGATGGTGTCAGGTCATTATTGCAATCCTCGTGGTCTGGCGAGGTGTTTAGAGGGTCATTGGTGTGAAATTACTATTTATAGTAAGTCAATGGATAGTTCTGATGAGCTCAGATGAGTTAGAAGAGTGAATGATGCTCTCAGTTTTCATTTCTGGCTTCTGGTTTGGGCTCCAAGAATCTTGGAGAGAGCGTCTATTTTTAGTAAGTCATCCTGTTAGGTTCGTTCATCATCTTTTATCATCATAATCACTCCAATGCAGACAGATTTCGATTTTGATGCTTCTTCAATTGTTTTCGCAAGACGGGTGAATTGTTATTATTTAATTAAATTTGCTAAGGTTGCCATTATTGTTGGTATTATATGTTGGGCACCTTAGTGTTATAGCTCGTCGGAACCAAGATGAAAAGTTTTAAATCTTGGGCATAAGAAACAGGGACCTTGTGTGTCATAATTTCATGATATTGATGAAAAGGTCATTTTTGGAGCCAAATGAGTTAATAAATTATATTACTCGATATGTGCCTAAGTATAAAAGTGCTTCAAGTGAAAAGTGTGTGAGAGAAGACACTTTTTAATTATAAAAAAATAGGCAAGGCGTTCATTCATTATCAATTGAACATTTTATAATATTTCTTCTTGAGCCTTGGGCTAGGGTTTTTGAGTTCTTTACTGCTGCAATTGTGCTGAGGTAAACAATTGCATGATCTCTCTACTGTTGAATCTGTGGCTATGAAAGGGAATTTATGCTGAGTTTCATCATTGTTGTTTGGAGTTTACTGAAGGGTTCAATTACACACTGAAGCTGTAATTATTTATGATATTATTATCATTGAACTGAGTCCTGCCTGAAAGAGGACGTTTAATTGCAAGAGTTTGAGAGTTGTTTCAAATTGCAAATTCATTCTGAAGTGGATCGATTAAGTCTAAGGAAGCTGCATTTGAGAGGGGAGAAATCTGCCATTTCTGGGCAAAGAATATATTGATGTTGGATTGCTCACTGCTGGCCGCACATGGAGTTTTATGTTCTTGTGTGTTGGAGTATCAAATTCAGGGATAAATGCAAGCCGCATGACTAATCTGGGATAATTCGCGTGCCTGTAACTGTATTATAGTGAGGAACATGGATGTTGGTTGGCTGTCATCACAACATCAGACGTCTATATTGGCAAATATCAAGTTCCATCTCATTATTGCATTTGCTGAATAATTTATGAATGTATTTTCCAGAATCTATTAATAATAAATATGCCGAAAATGATTATGGCTGTGGATTTAAAATCACAATTTGAAATTGATTATATAAATAAAGGGATACTTTCTTGCAAAGTTTATTATTTTGTGGTTGCAAAATCTATCAATTCTCAGCAAAGCAATTCAGGGTCATTACATTTTCAGAAAAATCGTTGACCAGCACCAAAAAAATTGTTGACCGATTTTTTGCGATTTCTTGGGGAAAAAATTGGGTGAGGTCCCAATTCCCGATTAATCGGGATTTTTTCCAAATTAATGCTACTATGGTTTTGACAGGACCTATTCTTGGCAACCCAACCTTGACATCATTTTATTTTTCCAACTTGCTTATTATAACTTGTTCTCGCTACTTGAAGGATTTCGATTCTTGTGCCAAATTTGGACTCACAAGCTAGACGTTTCCTTAAGCCTGCCTTTGCTAAAATTGATGCAAATTTTTGGGGCGCTCTTGCTTGGTTATAATTTCGAAGTTAATTTCAACCCTCTTGCTTGGCAAATTTTAATTTTAAATTTTGGGGCCTCTTGGTGTGTTGAAACTCGAAATTAATTTTGGGGCCTTGAGTGGCAAATTTCAATTTTAAATTTTGGGGCCCCATGTTTGGTAAAATTCGATGCTATTTTAAAGCGTACATGTTAAACTCGAGGTAATTTTAAACCCCCCATGCTTGGCAAATTTCGAAGTTAATTGAGGGCCTACATGCTTACAATTCCAATTTTAATTTCCAGCCCTATATCAATTTCGAATTTAATCAATTTGGCCACCCCATTCCAAGTCGGCCCTATTTCCAAGGTGGCTGGGATCTTGTGGTTTGTTTTAATCCAAAGTTGGCAAATTAATTTAATTATTTAAACTCTCCATGCAAGTCGTCCCTCTTTGGGCATTTGAGTTGGGTATTTAAGTGGCATTTTGGCATCATTTCAAACACAAAACAAGAGCATTTTCACTTATTTTTCTTGCAGGTCCGTTTTTCCTGCTTGGTGTGACTTTCATGGGTGAAGAAGTCTTCATTTAGCAGCGATTTTCTTGCCCTAGGGTCTGAAATTCCATTTCCAGATTGGAGCAAATTCTTTAAGGCATTTCCAGCCCCCTTAGCGATTTTCCATGATGCATTTGCAAAAAATCAGTACGAGGTAGTGACCAGAATTAAGCATCATTCCAAGCCCTCATTCCGTGAAAATCCTATCCTAGGGCATCCAATTTGAACATTTCAATTGCAGATTTGGATCTGAGATAGTGAATTTCCACCAGCAAGTTAGAAGATTTGATGTGATAAGCAACTTCCCCAATCAAGCAAGGTGTTGGCAATCCATTTTTTCAAGACCCTAAGCAAGATCGAATTTCCTTGAAAGCATCCGATTTTGATTGCTTAAGTTTCAGACCAGAATTTGGAGTTGGCGAATTAGTTATTTTGAAAGACAAATCTGGGCATTTAAGTGCCACAAGCATGGCCAAATTGATTAGAGTGCTGAAAGTAATATTTTTTTCCAACTTGCAAGGTAAAAATTTGATGATTTGCCATAGATATGAGGATGTATTTGCTATTATTTACATGCAGATCTAGGTTATATTTTGCATCATCATGGGTAGATCTGGGCATGTTCATGTCTTGTTTTGATGGTTAACCTTGTTACTTTGATGGTTTCATGTTATGGGACAGATTGCAAGGAAGAGTGAGGAAAATGAACTTCCCTTGGCTTCTTGTTTCTTTTCTAGCATTATCTTGCGTTGTTTTAATTCCTAATTAACTAATCAAACTAAGTAACACACACTAGTTCAGCTAGGTTAACAATCAAATGCAAACACTAAGTTAACTAGTTGGCAAGGGTAAATGAACATCAATTTGACAATCAATGCTAATGGTAATCAATGAACAATTCATGACAAGTTTCTAACTTAGGCATTTAGAAGGCCAAAATCTACAATCTAAGTTGGAATCAATTTAAAGTTTAAGTGATCAAGTTAATTGAAGTTAACAACATGGAAATCTTAACTCAATTGGCTTAATCAAATTTTCAAGTTTTAATGGCAATATTTTATCGATTCAAATGAAGCAAGACGTGTTTTTGCTCTTGCAGGTTGGCAAGGATAGGGTGCCAAGTTCAAGCTTGAGGAATTCACGAAAGAAAAGAGGGCAACCAAAGCATGCAGGGATATGAAGGAGAAGAAGCTGAATTGAAATTCATTTTTGGAACAACTTAGAAGATCAGAGCAAGGATGGTATGCATATCCTCCATCATCATGCCAGCATGTGAGCACTTCAAGCTCGACTTCAAAGATCTCAAGTGGGAAGGAAGTTCACACCAAGTTATCAAGTTCAAGGTCAAGACATCAAGAAACATCAAGATGCAAGTCCAATCAAGTTCGAATCATGGCAATCAGAAAATTCAAATTTCATGCACAAGCAATTACAGCATGCCAAGTGTCCTATTTTCTCATTGGTTGAGAAATCATTGTAATTTTCTTACTGGCCCACGATTTGGTGCCCTCATGTAATTGGTTGAAAATTTGGCAACTCTAATTAGGGTTTGTAGGGATTAATCTTAGCCCTTGATTTCAAATGAATCTTGGCCCTTCGTTGTAATTGGACATCTATACAAGGCCAAGGCCTTCTCATTTGTAAGGAGTTAGAAAGAGGTTAGAAAAGGAGCATTAGATTGGAGAAGTGGAGAGTAGAAGATTAGAGTAGGTTAGCCAAAGGAGATACTTGATCAAATTGTTGATATGATGCTATTGAAGTACTGGATAATTCATTGTTGGTTCATCATGGTGAATTAGTTAATATTGTTTTGAAGTGTTGCATGGTTTCTTCAATCGTTCACTTGGAGTAGATTTATTTTCATGTTGTTAGAAGTAGCTTAGTTGGATGAAAGCAATTGCAGATGTTTTCTTGTTTGACTCAAATATACTAGGCCACTAGCCTCCTTGTTGATTGTAAGGAAGCCTTGTGTGGTAAGCTAGTCATTGCACTTAAGTTCAATTGGCGTTAGATCCTTAGTTTGTACTCCCAAGTTGGATGAACGGGAAGGTGTTGATATGAAAACCATTTGAGATCCTTAGAAGCTTGCAACAGGTGAAGTTGAGGTCGCTGATAAGATTTCACTTGGTAGAGTCCAAGTCATCCATGATCCCTTGCATTCCTAGATAGAAGTAGAAGTAGAGTTAAGTTTAAGTCTAAGTCGAAGTTGAAGTGGAAATTGGAAAAGCAAAACTATATTTTCATGCACATTGTGAAGCTAAATCTTTCCAAGTGCAAGTAAGTTGATATCCATTGAATGAATAGCGTAGGTCCTCCTAAGTAATTACCAGCAAATCACATTATTTCACTGAGCAAGTGTCCACAATAGAAGGAACCTTGAAGTCATTTCATGATCTTACTTTGCAAGCTTAGCATGAGAGGTGACCTTATATCAAGAGAGGATTGAATGTTTGGTGTTTCATCCCGAAACATTGAGTATTTGATTTTGCATGTTGTACTGGAACAAAAATCACATCAACAGGCAGCTAGAGCTTTGCATGACGTTTGTTATTAAGTTGTATGTTTGCTTGTTTTGGGTTGTTGTTTTGTAATGCTTTCTCTTTTGCAGCTAGTCATTTCAGTGGAGTTCCAAGTCCCACTCAAAATTTGTTTGTAAAGGGTTTTGGGGCCCCTTCAAAACTTGTTTTCCCCTAATCAAAAACTAACTTCATACTACACATGAAATAGTTATTACAATTATTAAAAGGTCCTGAAGGAAGGGATGTAACATTGGGCTAGTTGTCCACAGCTATTTTCAGTGGCTCTAATAAATGCACTGCATGCATCCAGAAATTAGATACAAATTTCTCAACCCCATGTTTTAAGATAAAGCAATAAAATACGCCACACTTTATTTGGAAGGTGATGCTAACGAGTGGTGGTACCATGGGATGGTGACACAAGGCCATAGTCTTGTACACTCATACGCAAATTTAAACCAAAGACTAATTGACAAGTTTGATAAGAAGGATTTTGAACTACATTTCAGGGAGCTAGCACAATTGAAGCACATGGCGTAGTTGACAGTTGTGTCTGAATTTCAAAGGTTTTTGTGATGGTTCCTAATGTATCAAACGAAAGACTTGTCCCTTTTATTGAGGGTTTGACTAAACCATTTCAAGGTCGAGTGAAGGCATTTGACCCACCTTTACAAGATGCAATAGAAAGGGCAAGAAACATGGAGTTTTCTCCCCGAAATTAAATTCCAGCCTAAACCATTCCCACCTAAGAATGATAAGAAACCCTTTCAAAGGAATGGCTTAAAAAGGCAAACATGGATGAGGAGACAAAGAATGAGCTGCAGAGGAAGTAATTATGTATTTCATGCAAAGAGCCATGGGAACCAAGTCACATGTGCATAGAAAGAAGCAAGATTTGTAACAGTGAAATTATCTCTAATAAGAGGAAAATGAGGAGATTGGTTAAAAGAGTGAACAAAAAGAAGAATCCAATCCAAATCACATTGTTGGAGCGGTTTAAGGAGGGATTTTTGCTACTCTATCTAGTAAACCTAGATATAATCCATTCAAAGTTAAAGGAGTATTGCAGGGTCTGAGAATGATGGTTTTGATTGATAGTGGAGCAACCCACAACTTCATTGATGAGAGCCTAGTAGAAAAATGAGACCCTGAGGTGGAGGATTTAAACGGTTTTAATGTGATGGTTGCAAATGGGTTTACTATGACGTGGACCAAGAAGATATCACAATTGAGCATTGCACTAGGCAACCATAGGGTGAAAAATGCTTTCTATGTACTAGGAATTGGAGAGACAAAAGAAGTTTTGGAGATGCGATGGCTACATTCTCTTGGGAACTACTCCCAAAAATTTCAAACTATTGAGTTGAAGTTCAAAGCATATGGGAAAAAGATAGTACTTCGAGGCATGTCTAATGGAGCAACCAGAGTAGTCACTGCAAAGAAGATGGAGGATCCGTTTATGCGTGGTGAGGTTGCATGGATAGCACAATGCCTTATTTCTACAAAGGCTCCTTCAGAGGATGTGATAGCTTATCATGTTGATATTTAGTCATTTTTGAACATAGTTTGGGATATAATGATATTCCTCTAGGTAGACCACCGAAAGACCACCGGATGGTTGTTTTATGCAAGGACACCTCCCCACCCCACCCCTAAACCACCTATACCCACCCCTTGTGTCATTTTGAGGATGGCAAAATATCAGGGGCCGTCCCCCATCATTTGCAAAATTAGAAAACGTCTCAGAATACATATCCAAAATCAAGGGCATTCAGGAGTGCAAAGAGGACACCTAGCCGTCCATGTCCCTAGGATGGACAAGGATATCTTAGATGTCCCTTAACTGTCCCAATGACAGCCAAGCATCCCCCACGGAAACGAAAGGTGAGCCACTCTTTTAAATTTAAAAAATACTACTTGTTTTGGTTCTTATGGGATATATAGGGATGTGTGGTTCCTACAAACCCTTCCACACCCCCTATATACCCTATAAAGGCCAGCTAACATGGTTGTGAAAGGTAAAGGCATATTATGAATTGACAATAATGTATGGACCTAGCAAGTCCAGCAAATTCTCAATAAATATACCATACCTTAACAGGAGATAAAGATGAGAAAAATCTGATCATGATATAAATGGGTCCAATAAAAAAAAATCTTGCTTTTTAAAGTTCAAGTTCAACTTTAAAATCTTAATTTGATGATCAAAAAAAAAACTCTTATCTGTAAAAGCTTCCCCGAACCATATTCTAATAACCTAGGTGGTACCAAAAAAGGGAGGCTTTGGGATAACACAATTCATCCATATAACTTCTGAAAGTTGCATCCACTTTACAAAATTTTCACGATAATAATCAAGATTTCTGAGAAAATATCCAGTAACAACTCACTAAATACAAGAATTTCTACTTCAGCATACCAGAAATGTTGGTGTTATCAATCTCCACCATTGTCCGTCCAAAATCAGCTCATTTATCTTTGCTCCATAAAGTAGGGGCAGTGACACACTCCCAATATCTGAACCTCTAACTGGACTTGCAAGCTCAAATAGGTAAACTGCAATGTTGATTGCAACAAGAATATTTCTGCATAGAAGAAACACGTTTATGTTTACAACTCAAGGTACTTAACATCTGTCCTGAATATTTGATATCTAACATTTAATTTTTTAAACAATATGCACAGGATTTTAGAGCTTTAATTATTAAGAACAAAGCTCAGCAGATCATCTTATGAGAAACATACATGTAGTTGTGAGGGGCAGATCAGATTTTAAAAAGTTAACAGTTTATAGGAGAATCATTTCTAGACCAAATCAAATGGAAAAATCCACACTCCACATTTCAAATAGACTTAAAGAGAAATTTCAGTTAACACATACAGGCATGGTAAGGACCAAGGCAATTTCTACTCTAACTCCTTCCACACATAACACAGACACTAATAATCTTTCTGAAGGTAGCTTTCTCTCACGTGCAATCGAGGGCCCGCAGGACTGTCAAGTGAAGGGTTGCAATGGAAGTGTAGTCACCATGTTCAGATAGTATAGTAGATTTGAGAAGGCAGAAGCTTTGGCAAGCTTCATTATTAAAACAAATTGGGAATGGTTAGTAAAATATAAGATAATAAATATCTTGATTATTTCCATGTTTATTGATTTATTTCCCTTCTGCTTGAAACAACTTCACATTGAAATGGAAACAAATAACTTCTTTTAAAAGCAAAACCAGAAACATCTAATCTAAGTGTTGGTCCTAAATTTAGCATGATACAAATTCACGCATGAAATTAAAATTGGAGCAGAGAGGAATATAACACTAGCTAGTTTGGTTGGAAGAGAAAAGAAATTTCCAGTACAAAGTCGTGGATTTACATGGACTATTTGAGCCATTTTATTGGCCCTGTCTAATTTTTCCTCTGAAATTCCATATAATTTATTTTAGTTATGGTGATTTTCAGACACTTAACGAACTATTTTGAATCATTTTTTTATATATTTGTATGTCACTGCAATTTTTCTTTTATTTGGCCAAGTAGTGTTGACATTCTAAAAACAATATTAATTCAGCTTTTGATGTTTTACTATTTTGTCAAGTTCACGAATCTTTTATTGAAATCTTAACCAGGTTCTGTGTGAATCAGTTTGATCTGCATAATAGATCAGGGTTCAATGGAATGTTGGGTCCAACCTGCATTTAATCCTGAGTCAGCTAATTAATTATAACGTGTCTTTTATCCCTCACTAAGATCTCTTGGATCTAGAAACATACCTTCCCCTGCAACCACCAAACATCATTTACTTTAATGAGTGAAATTGTGATGCCCAGATTTGAGATTTTTGAGCAGTAGAATGTTTTTGTGGGGAAATTTATCGCTGATAAGTAGAAACCAAAAGAGGAAAAAAACAAAAAGAAGAATAAATAAAAAACAGTCACTTGCACAACTTTTGTGTTGAAGCTCGACAGCAGCTGCTACAGACAAGTGCAGAGCAGGAGCTCAAAAAAATAGACACAATCCAATAGTAACAGCTCAAGATCTAAGTGTACACAGCAGCTCCAAAGAGAGTAGACATAACAGCAGTTACAGAACTGTTTGTACACAATTTTGTAATCAATTTGTAAATGTTTCACGACTTATCTCTGTCTAGGTCTCCATTGCCTTATTTTATTTGTTCTCTCCAATACAGTGGTATTAGAACCAAAGGTTTTAGGTTGCATTGAGCATTAGGGTTCCAGGTATTTGTTTTATTTTGAGTTTCTTGCATGGCTGGGACAAAGATTAAAAGTTGGTATTAAAATAATTGTTATATTTGGTTTATAATGGTCAATTAGGATATTAGGATAGTTTTTAGTAACTTTCTTTATTCTTCAGTTAAGCTCTTATCCTTCACTTTTCTGAGTTATGGATTTTATCTGTTATGGAAAGATCTTTGTAATCTCTTATTAAGTAGACCTTTGCTCCTTAATTACTTATCGAATCTCTTAATTCTCTGAGTTTTATTATTTTATGGTATCAAAGCTCAGGTTTGCAGAACCTCGGGATTGGTGAAGTGTGACAATTCCAGACTGTGATAGTGACGAATTTTACAACGTAACAGAGTTTTTTCACAATTTTCGTGAAGAATTGTAATAAGGGTTTTTTGAATCGTGGGTTTCTTTGAACCTGAAAATCGCGGGTTTTTTACTCAGGATAAAATAAAAAATGTGGTTTTTTGTTTCAAATCATAGATTTTTTTCCTTCTGTAATTTGTGTTTCTTCAAACTAAAAAAAACTCGTGGAATTTTTCTACAAATCGCGCAGGTTTTCTTTTGCAAAATCATGTCGTTTTTTTGCCGGCAATCGCAGATTTCTTCTACACAATCTTGAGTTTTTTTCCTGATATTTTCTGCTTGCACCGCAACCAAGGCGTTCTTCATCGCATTCTTAGAACCATTTTTTTCAAAAATCGTGGTCCTTATTGAGTTTTTGCCAGGAACTGCGCCACGCAACCAGTTTGTTTACGTGCTGCACCTAGGGTTGCGATTTTTAGTGTCATGCCTAGGGTTTGTTTCGTCTCTGTTCGTGTCAACTGTTCCTTGTATGCAGGGCTGCACAAAAGGTTTCTCTGATTTTTTTAACTTTTGTTTTTAAAGCAAGGTTCAAACGCTGATTTATTGGCTACACGTCTAGGGTTTCTAGGCACACGTTCTCTGTGTTTTAATGATTTTTTTCTGGAAAAAAATCATCTTCTGCCTTCCTAGGGCTTTTGATAGGCCTCACCCCTGTTTTTTCAAAATCGAGGGTTTCAGCATCCTTTTTTTTTAACAATTTTCTTATAAATAAAAATTTGAGATATTATTTGCAGATTGGATATTCAAATATTTTTTTCCTAAAGAAAAATACTTTTGCAGTTTTCTTCATTTTCCGTGACTTCGGATATCAATAGGGATAACTTAATTACCCAACATCATGTGGAAGGCAGCCAGAAATTATAACACCTAGAAATAGCAGATGCTCAAAAACTTAAGAGCATAGGTGTCTTGAGCAAATAGTGCTTAGTAGATCTCAATAGCTCTCAGCATAAGAATTAGGTTAATCTTTAAGGGTTACTGGAATACATGTTGAGGAACCATGATGCAAGGGACCCCCTTAACACACCCAAACACATGCTCTTTTACACTAAATGAGGGTTACACATAGCATAACAATACAATTGCATAGAAATTGTGAGAATAGAAATAACTGATTTTCTATTATTTCAATATAAAGAAACACAAATATTTAGAAATTACAATACTGCACTCATGGGCTTTACCAATCTTGCAAGAAAAACTACAACTCAGCTCTCATACTCAGCTCTCAAATGAAGGTGTTCTCAACTTCGGATTATCACTCCACTTGGAGTGATCCATACCCCTCTAGATGATCCGCTCAACCATGGATCAACTCTCAATGATCCACTCAACTCTGGATGATTAAACAAATAGCCCAAGCCTCCCATTGATAGCATTCTTGTGCCTCTTCGAAATCCCACTCCCCCTCTAGATGAACAACACATGGCTATCAAGAAAAGCAACACAGTCAATAGATGACCTTTCAACTTTCCTAGGAGGGTGCTTAAAAGGTGCCTTTTCAACTTTTCAAAGATGGTGCCTAAAAAGGTGTATTTTCCCATTTTTTATGTAACCACTCAGTAAATATGAGTACACAACTCTTTGCCTTGTTCCCACGTCAAGAAGGGTATTTTCATGATTTTAGCATTACAAATGATCTAAGAAACGAGAATCGGAATCGGCAAGGCTGAATCGAATCGCGAATCGGCCATGAATCGGAATCGAATCGGCCATGAATCGGAATCGAATTAGCCATGAATCGGCAAATTTAAAAAACCCTTAAAATTTAGAGATTTTAACAATTTATAACTTATTTCATGCACCCTTTATTGAATATAACTTAAACACACTATAACATCATCAAATAGAAGCTAACATACATAAACAAGGAACATAAATGATAAATCCATCACATACGTTACACGTAAAATGTAAATTGTAGCTGAAGTAAATAGAAATCATAGGATCATAATGAGTCAAATCATAGAATGTATGTAATAATGTATTATGTAAGATGAAGATCCATAAGACATCAAATCATAAATGTATGTAAGAATCAAGATGAAGATCCATGAAACATATGTCTATCAATATCTGACAATCTGTAAACAAAATGAAAAAACAAGGCTCTAGCTCAAGCCTCAGCCTCTGAGTATCCTGTCTCTTGGTGCCCTCTACAAAGGCGTCTAAGGTAGGTCCTAGAGGACTGTTGAGCCATAGCCCCTGCATGTAAGATGGGCTCACAAACAACACCACTACGGTCTGTGTCGGTGCGTGCACGTGTGAGTTTGCCAGTGCCTGAACGTGCTCTAGCCGCCTCCTCTGCAATGGCCACAGTCTAAGCCTCTCTATCTACCTGGTCAACCCACTCATGGTCTGCCTCAATGAAGACCGGATCCACAACCTCAGTGAGCCACTCTAATTCTGGAACAATCTCCTCCAGAATGATTGGAGAGGAGTCAGCGCCCAAAATCTGTCTGATCCTAAGACGGAGGTTGTAATGAACAAAGACAAGATCATTCAACCTCTGCACAAACAACCTATTTCTCCTCTTCGAGTGGATATGCAAACTTTTGATCTCTTTGGTGCTCTTCCTTCTTGCTGGTTGCAAACTTATGTTTTGTCTTTTCTCTTCTTCTCTCTCACTTTTCCTCTCTTCTACTAATGCTTTGCAATTAGAAGACCCTTTAGGGTTATAACAAAGAGGAAAGACACAAAAAAAGATTAAAAAAAATGAGTTTTTTTTTTTACTTCACTTCTACTAATGCCACGTGACCGATTCATGTCGATTCGCGCATGTGATTCAAGCGATTTTTTGCATGACTCGGCGATTCAGGCGATTCATGCCAAAAAACCGTCGATCTAATTTACCAGCTCCAATAATATCGGTCATGATGAACCGAATCGTCGAACCGGCGATTCAGTGGCGATTCTCGTTACTATGCAAATGATAGAAAAAGGTGTCCCTTATTGATAATTACAATTTCTATTGAACATAGGCCACAAATATTAAATAATTTCAACCTCCTAGTGGTACCCTAAATTTCGATAATTTAGAAGTCCCAACCCATAATCAAGAATCATGTTTCTCCATACTAAAAAAGATCAAAGGAAGGAAGCTTTATGACACAAATAAATAGAACTAACTAATCGAAGCCTTCAGAAAATGTTGGAATTTAGACCTGCTACAA
This sequence comes from Thuja plicata, assembly GCA_018584345.1. NCBI lineage: Eukaryota > Viridiplantae > Streptophyta > Pinopsida > Cupressales > Cupressaceae > Thuja > Thuja plicata. The sequence continues at coordinate 417,389 of MU224933.1, forward strand.
AGATGATTTCGACAGAGGATAAAGATGGTCGAA
>MU224933.1:418335-437553 GCA_018584345.1 Thuja plicata
AAGCCTTGTAACTTGAAGGATAAGTCAAGGTATAGGCCTACCAGCCTTGGTTTTGCAGAGCCAGAATTGCAGAAGTTCCAACCTTGCCCTAGTTGTGACTTGTTAGTTGGCCAAATCACTTGGGTTTCCAAGCATTGGATTGGAAAGTCAATAGGAAATCCAATCTGTTGATTTGAGCACCAACACCTCCTATGTACTCTTGGGTACTTTCCTAGGTACATGGAGACCTCTATGTGCTTGCATTTATTTTTTACAACCTAACCATTATAGAAAATCAAAATAACAAATATTTTTGGGAGATGTAGGATTGCCATACACCCCTAGATGCTCCTGCATCAAACCAACAATAATTCACAGATTTGACAAAGAAGGGAGCCTTCTCAAGGACAAAATCAGCATAATGAGCTTTTGATAAGCTCAAGGAGGTCATGGATTCATGCCCTGTGTTAGTTCTCTTGGATTTCTTACTTCCGTTTGTATTAGGGTGTGATGCTTCAAAAGAAGGGATTGGAGTAATACTGATGCAAAATATGCATCACATAGCATTTGAGAGTTGGAAAGTCAAGGAGATGGAAAAAGGACTCAATCTATGATAAGGAGATGTCATCCATTATACATACTTAGGCCAAATTCAAGCAGTATTTAGTTGGCAACAAGTTTATGGTTAAAACTAATCACCATATCTTGCAATTGTTTCTCGGCTAGAGAGATTTGAATTAAAGATAATAGAAATGAATGAGTAAGCTTGAGGCCTATGAATTTGTTAGAGTATATTAAGGTTGAGAACAATGATGTAGCTAATGTCTTATCTAGGAAACCAACTTTATGCTCTATGCCTGATATCTTTGTTGATTGAAAGGTGATCGTAATAGTAAAGCATACAGAAAACATATTTGTTACAATTATCCTTGACGGAAAATAGTAATTATCCGATGGTATGTATAAAGTAGCAAATGATGTCATCGTTTTCAAAGATAGAGTCTATCTCACCCCAGAATCGAAGGTGAAGAATAAAGCATAGAGAGAAGTTCATGATACACACTTGGCAAGTCACCAAGGATACTTCAAGACTTACAAGCAAATAAAGGAGAGATTTTCATGGAAAGGACTCAAGAGAGACACCATCAAACCCATAAAAGATTGTATTGCCTACTATCAAAACTAAACAAAGAAAATGTTTCATGCAAGTCTACTGCAGCCCTTGCTGATGCCCAATCAAAAATGAGAGAGCATCTCTATATACTTCACCACTAGCCTTCCAAAAGTTCTGAGTAAAAATTGCATATTTGTCATAGTAAACAACCTCACTTAATATGCTCATTTGTTTGCAATATCCTTTGACTGCAAGGCACAAGTGGCTAGATTATTTTTACAATGAATACTTGGGCTTGGTGGGCTGCCTAAGAAAATAGCGATTGGCAAAGATAGAAAGTGTCTTAGTTTATTTTGGTAGGAGCTTTTTGTCTAGTAAGAACCAAATTGACACCCAGTGCCAATTATCACCCTCAAACATATGGGCATACAAGGATTGTGAATAAGTGGATTGAGGGGTATTTGAGGAATTATTTAGCAATGCAACAAATAGCATGGATCAAATGGCTTTACCAATGGATCATTGCTACAGTACTTCACATCATATGCCCATTGGTATGACTACATTCAGGGCTTATATGGTTAGAAATTTAATCGTCACGAATAGTACAATGCCAAGATCCACAAACTTGGCTAAGCAAAGCCCAACAAGCACAAAAACCAACAAAAGATATGTGCACATCAACAACACACTCAATGAAATTGAGGTTGGAGACATGGTTTTCTTAAAGTTGCATCCATACAGACAATTTTGTCTCAATTGAAATGGAGTAATGAAGCTCATGCCTCATTTCTATGAGATTTACAAAATGAAGCAAAGGATTAAGGAAGTTGCTTATGACCCTGAGTTGTCAGAGACTCAGAACACTAAAGAATTCAGAATGTATTTTATGTTAATGCCTCAAAAGGGAACTTAAAGCAGGATATCACTCCTTCAACAGAGTTGCTTTCTTTTGATGATGAAGGTAAGTAGATCTTGGCTCCAAAGCCATCATTGATACCAAAGAGAAGAGATTGAGGAAAGAGGAGCACAACAAAATATCTAGCGTGTTAGAAAAATTTCCCAACTATAGATGTTACATTGGAAGGTGCAAAGATACTTGAGCATCCAAATTTGTCTAAGAAGGCTGGATTATTTTCCCCTTTTGAGAATTAAAATAATTGGCACATCTATAGCCTATTTCTTTATTTCTTGTAGGCTAAGAGATAAAGTTAAGGAAATAATTTTAATAATAATATTTTTAAGTTAGTCCTAATACATTTATTTTAAAACATTGAACTTAAATATTATTATAAAGTGGACCATCTATATGATACATAATAAGGCCTTATGTAATATTTATTAAAATATTTTACATTAAAATTTTTGGAAGAATTTTCAAGAGAGAAGAGAATTCAAATTAAAAAGGGCCAAAATGGAGTTTATAAAAGAAAAAGAATTGTTAAAAGGAAAGCATCAATGTTTTATGAAATCAAAACCTTTATTCTCATAGCTTGAGCATCTTGTTCAACTATTGCACTTGAGGATAAAATAAAAACCCTTGAACTGCAGAGATTTAGAGGACGAAAACCCTCTTGGTTTCCAAGCAAGAGCAGAGGACAAAAACCTTTTGTTCTTTGAAGCAATTTCACCCGAGAATCACAGTTGTGCAAAACAATTGCATATTTGGTTTCCAATTTTCTATAGTACCACCACTACATTACGCTGTCATTGTGATGAGTATCTATAACAGCAATTTGTATCAGCAATTATTATATTTATAACAATTTGCAGTTGCAGTAAATTGTTGTCCTTTATGTGTTGTACCTTTTAAAGCAGTTCCTGTTACATGCATATTTCATGACTTGGGTTTGTTGTTTATTTCAATAGTTTGAACAATTAAAGAACAAAAAATTCTGCTGTACATTGCCATTTATTATGGTCTGCTACAATAATAATAAATTTGATATGCAAGTGTTGCAATGATAAATATCGGCATTTAATTGCTATCGTTAAATATTCCACATTTATTCCAGAAGAATTAGTTTGCAGAGTTCACAAAATAATTAAAAAGGGGCATTACAAGCAATGACTGAAGTAGGATGAAAATTTCTCTGCTTTCTTTCATTCACTACTAGCAATTGGTTTCTTGATTACTAGTTTCTGCTAGTTATTAAGAGGATAGGTCAACATCCAGTAGTTTAAGCAGGTAACTGCTTGTGCAAGGCTTTGACTTTTTAACTGTCATAGATGTCCATTGCCTACTATTTTGAAATGCTGAATGGTAAGCAGGTAACTGCATGTGCAAGGCTTGGACTTTTTAACTTTCATAGATCTCCATTGCCTACTATTTTGAAATTCTGAATGGTTGTATGTAAGATCTGCTCATAGCCCCATTTCCTCTCATATTTTGATCGCATGCAAGGTTTTTTAGACATTTGCGAATGAAATGCATAATATAATGTCTGCTTTTACTTGTGTCTAGGAAGCTAAAATTTTCATTTTGGCAAGAACATGCATGCTTCCAAACATATGTTACTGGATTCACCTACATAGGCCAACGTATTGAAAAAATATGGTTCTAACATGGATTCAAGTCCAGGATGGCCTTGGGTTTGCTCGGGATCCAGCCCCAAATCCCAAATGAGGGCTCCCGTTCAATGAATCTCTGCAAACACCAGATCATGTCGATGCTAATTTTTACAATGAAGAGGGCGTACATATTACAAAATCAATGAAATTTAAACGTATTAACGTTTTAAACCAAAAAGCAATCCACCCAATAAAACTCTGATGTAACTACACATAATTTCAATATTCTGTTAATTGTACATGTCTGTATGTAGCATATTATAAGGATGCTTGCATATATGATGTGCCAAAACATTTACAATTAATATTTTCTATTTTATATGCATGGACATTTACAATCAATAGAATATTAACATTATATATATAATATATAAATTAAGCTTACTAATTTATTCATAAATTTATATATTCTGATTATCATTATTGTACTATTGAATATTATATATTATAAAATATTGTATAGATAGATAGATAGCTAGACACACACAAACCCATCCCCATCCCTAGGGGGCGAAATGCCATATGGATGTACCCTAATGTTGAACCCATACCCACTCCTACACCATAACCAACAACTTAGTTACAAACCATAATGACCCAAGCTAGGGAGGTACCTATGCAATGCATTGTGGAATGGCAATTTGGTTGAGGTCTACAACGTAACAAATGGTTGCTGGCCATGTGAGCCTTTTCCTATCTGGTGCTAATAGCCCCACGTGCCCTATTGGAAATGAATACCTTAACAACATTTTTTGTTTTTGATAAAAAGAAAAAATATATGAGTAAAAACTTTTAAAGCACAAAAACTGTTTCCAAGCAAGTACTTTATAGGGCACAGTACAACACCTTATCAAAGGTGTGGTCCATTATTCAAATGTAAAACGATGGAAAGGGAAAAAAATATATCCAGAAAAAAAAATAAGCAACATTTTGTGTTAAAGTTTGCATAGAAAAGACAAGATCAAAAGATAAGACAGAGAGAAAGAAGCAAAAAGAACCTGCGATTCTGCAGTTGTTATTCCTGGTGTTGCAGCATCTTTTAGGAGAACTTGGTCCAGCAAGCATTCAATTCTCTAGGTGCTGTCCCCAAACATGTTGCCCTTCTCCTAGGCTGCCAGGATGCAAGTTCCATCATTCAGAAGAGGTGGCATGTCATTGAGAGAAACAGTTATCAGATTGTCATTCTTTTGGCATTAGTGAGCTGCTGGAATTGTTATTTACAGAGGTTGTTATCCCCTTTTGTCCTTTCATCTCCAAGAATACTTTGAATTAGCTCAACCCTATTATGAACCTACTAGTAGCAATGACAAAGGATAATCAATCCCTCTTCAGCTTGTTTATGCTATTGATAATTTCTCACAGATTCTCTTTGATGCCTCGTTAGTTTTGCATCGGCAGAACAGTAAATTCTTGATTGGATTTGTGTTGCTTGTTTTGCTGCTCATAACACCAAAAAGGCACATAAAGTATCATTCATATTGGCCAAAGCCAAATGGATGGTGATCTCAGAATTGGATTGGGATTTAGACTCAGGATTATCACTGGCTTTGTTGTTCCCTCTCTCTTGGAAGTATGTTAATCAGAAAACAGCATTTTTGCAGCTGGTTTAATAGGTAGTGGATGGAAACGGGTGAAGGCATTCTCCATTCTAGAAAGGGCGGGTAGAATGAGAACTCTTGGTGGTGGTATATATGGTGGGTGTTAGCTCTTTTTCTTGCAGCACAACCTTAAAATGACAGTATACTTAAATACTTGAATGCAAACTCCTTTTTATGCAAGAGTAAGGCTAATTGATGAGGTATTTGATAACACTGGGGATACCTATTATCACCTCCTTCTTTTTTGAGCTCCACAGACTCAGGCAGGTTTTACCTATAGTAGATTACTGATTCTTCAGTCAATATATTTAGTGGATTAGTTCGTCCACTGGTATGTTACTTCTGACCTCACTGTAACAACTTATAAAATACCTTGGAGATTGCAATGATTAATTTAAAACAGAGTACTATAAGTCAGGCTATGGTCTTAATAACATAAACCAATGAGATAAGGATTTTCATCTTTCTTCCTTTTAATTTTAGGAGGGGCAACCTAATGATCCTCTCTTCAAGGAATCAGCAAACTGAACTATACCCTAAGAATACAATTACTTGAATGGAATTATCTGTTTTGCAGTGTATATGATTAAGTAATTTGAAAATATTGGATTATGAATCAATTACTTAGCAAGCATAAAACCAGTGCCTAATCCTTGGGCTATGAGTCAATATCTTGTATAAATCTACAGTAAGGTGATCAATAAAACATTTGCAACAAAGATAGAATATCTTATATACTATCCTCTCCCTACAACTTTATCATCCAATCCTCACACTAATGCTATCTTCCCTGGGTTACTTGAAACAATTTAATCCTTCCTTGAAGGAACTTACAAGTAACTGCACAATCACCTTATGATCAGTATGCTTAAATGCCTTACAGATAAACACACAAGAACAATAACAGAAATGTAAAGAGACAATTCAGATGCAGAAAAGAGATTGCAAAATATTTTATTGATGTCTCAAAGGTTCAAATACAGATAGATAGACAAAATAGTACAATGGCTCAGACACAATTTTAGTCTGCCTTGTAATTCTATTAAAACTTCCAACTCCCTCTAAAAAAGGTTACAATTACATACTTATATAGTCTCAAATCATCTTGGAATCCTTAAGACAAGGATGCAACAAGCTTCGGATGATTTGGAGACCTAACCCTAAAAACATAGAAAGAGACAAAAGACAAGAAAACTCCAAGCGGTGGGAGGACAAAACTGAAGAATGAAATCTGATTTGCACTTTGTCCTTTTGTGGATGTCGGCACCTTTCTCTGCATATATTCAGGGTAGTATCTGATAGTTGTAATAAGATTTAGTGACCGCCAATATAGGCTAACATACACTAATCGCTTCAAGATTACTAACCTTCCTGTGCTCATAGATCAGGTGCCATGTGTCCTTCATTCTTCATCCATGACATCTAAATCAACTGTGACAGGCTTCTTCTTCTTGGGCTTTGTCATGATATCCCATGCAATCACATCTTCCTCCTTAGGCCACTCAAAATTCTGAATACTTTCTAGTTGAGATTTTTGCTTTTCCCACCTAGCATCTGTTATGCTTTTAAAATCTGTAATAAATTTATTGCAGTCTGTTTCTGCCTTTATTGCCTCATCCAGAAGTTTGTTGAATCTCTCCATATCTAGTTCCTTCTGATCAAATACATAACTGTCTTTGTTGGGAAGCACACTATCAAACTCTTATCCCCATAGCCCTAATGGCTTAATCTGATCATCCTCGGTTCTAATAGGGGGTACAAACCTACTATAACTCACCCCAAACATCTTTAACTTTGCATCAATTTGATTGGCCTTTCCTTTGAAGAAAGAAAAGGTAGCCCCAATCTGCTCTATTTCTGTACCAACCATGGTTACTATTTCTGGCAGATCTGTCCTTAATGGTTGTACTGATGCCAATCTCTCAAAAAGTGATGTTCTTCCAGACCAAGTTGCATAATAAGGATTCAAAATTGTCAAAAAGTTAGCTACCTCTGCTTGTAGGCCTGGCAACCTGCCATAAGCCCCATACACCACATCAATCTTATCTTTGATGGTGTCAATTCTATGCTGCAAAATTGAAGCTAATGCTTCCAAAACAACATTGTTATGCTCTGTAACTCCTAGCTATGTTTCAGCAGGTATCTCCCCTGTATCCTATGTTTGGATCTCTATATGCTTTACCTCTTTAGGCTCAACTGGGGCAGGCTCTGTTATTTCTAGCAATTGTCTAGTAAGCTCATCTATGAGCTTCTCCTGTTCTTTGATCTTTATCAATGCTAGCTCCCTATCCTTAACAATATCACTAGTATCACTAGTGAGTTTTTGCAATTTCTCTGATAGTTGGGCTGTTTTTTTGCTCATTGAGCTGAGCAAAATGAGTCATCACTTGGGATATTTCCAAATCCCCTGTACTTTCCAATGTCCATATGATCTTATTCCCCTCCATTTTTTCTTGAATATTCAGAATAGATGGCTTTTGATCTTTAGGAGCTAAGCTCCAGATTGCAAGTGCTTGAGATTTAGGGTTATACCCAAACCCTCTGATCACATCTCCAACCTGAGTTTCTAATGACAATTTGACATCAAGTTGCCTTCTTATCTGATCTATTATAAATGCTGAGGACAAATCCCAGCCTTCCACAAATAATATCCCACTGGCCGTGACCAGTTGTCTTGTCTGTTCAGGTGTAATTTCCTCATATTCAGGATCATAATCCTGCAATGTTTGTAAGGCTTCCTGAGTGATAGGATCACCACATGCCAATTGCAACTGTTTTCCAATTTGTTGTTGCTTATTCCATATGAGGAAATCCTTGAATTCTCTTGTCTTAATGAAGTTGTCATCTTTGAGGAATTCCTCTTGATGCATCAACCTCTCATTTGTGCATGACCTAAGAGGTAATTCTTCCTCTTCTTTTGTATCCTTTTGTAATTTTTTCCCTGCCCTGATCTGTTTTCTCAATAAATGATCATAGGGCCTGTCTCCAGTTATCAGAGCTCCAACTCTGTATGTCTTCCTTTTCTTAGAAGGTTCCCCTGTTTCTATCCTTTGCTTCTTAGGTGGTGGCTCATTTGTTACTTCCTTCTCTGGGACCTCTGTTAGGTCAATGACATCTTCCCCTTCAACTGCATGCACTAATGCAACTGCTTGGTAGTTTGGATAGGCAGTAGGTGAAGGATAGCCTTGATCACTGTCATCATCATATTCAGACTCTGAGTGCTCCCTATGGCCTTTCTCCGGGACCACTAGTGCTTCCTCTAATTGATTGCACAAAAGAGTATGGGATTTAATCATTTCATCTAGCCTTTTCAGATAAGGCATGTCAGGGTAGAAACCTCCAAACTTCATTCCTTTTCTCTTCACCTGCCTCTCCAGGTCCATAAGTTCGTTGAACTTAATTGCTCTTTTGTCCACCTCATCTTCCAAGATGTTTCTTATTAAATCTTCCTCCATACACTCTTCATGTTCTTTTGTGTAGGGGATGGTTGGTATGAGCGATTTCTTTGCACTCAGGATAAAACCCTCTTTATCAACATGTCTGTGCAGGGCAACATTCATCCTGTAATGATTCATCCAGGCATTCACTAGGCCCAAAGCTCCTTTTCCAATAGTGAAGTTGTAAATCCTGAATTGCCTAGGGGTAAATGTACCCTTTCTGTGTGATGCTAGGTGCTCTTTGTCTGCCAAAATGAGCTACCTGATGAACTCCATTGCAGCTATCCCTGGCGGTACATGGTATGGCAAGATGTGTGGAGGGTGGGAACAACCATAGACCCTCATTATTGTGAAATTCTTCTCATAATAGAAATCCCCCCAATTATGGTCTCCTGGCCATTTATCCAGATATTGGCAGGGCCTCAACAATTGTATTACCTTAATAGGCAATCTAGGTATATCAACACCTAGGCACTTAAGAAGTGGATAGATTATCCAATTTTCAAAAGCACAGAACTCTTGTTCTCTAGATGTATAATTCCATACTCTGAGCCAAAACTGAACAGGGTTGGGCTGATTATGATAAAACCTTTGTGGCTGTAGAAACTGGCAATTCATAACTGGGAAATTGTAATACAAGATCAAATGCACGAGGATTGAATAATGCATAAATCTTGGATGATCCTTCTTGGTTTGTATGTCTACAAACCCTTGATGCATATGGTCTATAATATACTAAATGTAATCATAATTTGAAGTTGTATGGAGGTTCTGCATATCCAATACCATCATCAGAATATCTAAGGTGATCCTCTCTGCCCCAGCATCCTTTCCAAGCACTCGACATAGTGCATATGATGTGTACTTGATATAGAAATTAAGATCTTTGTAGCAATATGGGGTTGCTCCTGGCATGGGGGCTATATAGGTTTTCATTTTCTTAGGGACATGATGATCCCTGATCAACTTAGCAGCAATGCCAGATTCTCTGGTGTATCTATTCTCTAGGCTCTTCAGATTTATTTCAGTAGCCATGGGGTAGTATACATTGAAGGCTTTCATGAAGGTATTCCGGTCCAAAGTGAGTAAGGGCTTTCCATCATCCCTCTTCATGGTTTCGGTCAAGGGATCATATCTATTGGCCAATTCTAGAATGAAATCAATATCAACAAAGATATCAGGAACAATCAACCTGGCTAATCCACAAGTCCAAGGGTTTGAGATAGGCATGGGCTCATCACTATTATTAAAGAAGTAATTAAATAGTGAATATCCTGATGAACCTGGTGTTTTTGCATCTCTAATATAAGCCATATCATCAATCAAGACCTCAGCACTAACCTTTCGATTTTGACTGGAGCCTGGAAGCAAAGTGAGAAACTCATTTGAGTAGTTCCTCTTTCCCTTTGAGTCATCATCGACATCTTCACTTCTCCCACTGGTGGACGCCATACTCTGTACTTGACTCATCTTTCCTTTATGTTATGTTCTCAACCCTTATCACCGATATTGAAACAAATGCTCAGAACCCTCACTATTAGCTGTCAATTATCCTGAAATCTGCAACTCTAATCACTGAATATACTGCAAATTATAATCTTTGCTGAACTCTGAATCAAGAAAACACCCTTCTGAATCACTTACTGCTGGAAATTTCAACCTTTCTCAGAAAACACTAAAATTTCTATGAACTCTTTGCTCTGAGAAATCGGAAGCTTGATAAAAACAAAATGATAACGGACAGGCTTACTTATAATTGAGAGTTCAATGCAGATGTCTCTTCGAACTGGTAATTCAATTCAGTCATTTCCGCCATTAGTTTCACACACTGTGACATCAATTTCTAGTTCTAGCCGTGGCATTCAAACTGTCAGGTAATCAATTTCTGATGAGTGTTTTTGTATATAAAACCTTATAAAATTCAAAATGAGATCGAGATCAAATCTAATTGGCTGCATTAAATTATATTACGGCTACTTTCCCATCTGTCAAAATCTCTACACTCTAATTGGTTAGCAACTGTCCATGATGGCACCGCAGAAAAGTCTTTATTTAACTCTGGTTGACTTCTAGCGACTCACTGACTAAGTGATATCCTTGTCGCTTGATGTTTTTGCCAACTACAATTTCTTCAAGAGACTTAGCGACCACCGTTAGATTAAACTCCTGATCAACGGTTGTCGCAATGTCGCTTAATTTCTTAACTCAACCCTTCATCTTACGGAGACATCGCAACAAAGCGTTTTATTAACTGTTCTTTACCTTAGGTCACATCTGGAGACTCAGCGACTGTGATTTCTCTATGTCGCTGGATAATTTCCTTAACTCATGTTCCATCAGGAGACCTCGCGACTAAACACTTTAATCTTTTAATCACATGATTTATTTCACCTTTATAATCTGCATCTAGAGACAACGCGACTACTGTTGATCTCCCTTTTCTCAGCATCTAACGATTGTCGCTAAGTCTCGTAATCCTTATGACAAACCCTAATCTTTCATGAGACTTAGCGACCATTGAACACGTGTCACACCTTTTCCTCTTGTCTCTTAATTGCTTGATCGTGTTTGACTTTTCAATCTTATAAAGCGATCACGCAACTACCATTAGATCATATCTGAAATCAACGGTTATCGCTGAATCTCTTAATCTTTAACTTAACTCATCTTTTATCTCGCGACTGCGCGACAACACCTTTAATAATCTGACATCTAACCTTTGGTTTATCCAGAGACATTGAATCTCCATGTCGAATGATAATTTCTAAACCACAGTTGCAATCAAGAGACTTAGCGACTGCCGCTAGATTGAATCTCTGATCAACGGTTGTCGCGTAATCTCCAGTTCTTTTACTTAACTCACATTTGATCAAGAGACCTAGCGACAACACTAAAACTTTAACTCATGAACTTCACTCATAACCATAGGTTACATCAGGAGATAACGCGACTAAGTAATCTCAAAGTTGCCAAATAAGATTACTAACTATGATTTCATCAAGAGACAAAGCGACTACTGTCAGATCTTATCTTAGATCAATGGTCTGCGCTAGGTCTCATAACCATTTCAGCATATTATATTTTATCAAGAGACTACACGACCAAAGCTTTCCGCCAAGTCTCCAGATTATAAAGAATATTCGTTTTCTCTTAGGAGACTTGGCAACTAAGAAATAAGCACATGCACATAAACTCAGATTTAAGTCATAAAAAGGTAATGTAAAAATAGAACCAGCTTGGGAATTTTAGGGCTTTTCTACAATTTCGAACAAAAATTACTCAAGAGCTTAGGGTTTTGACATTTTCAACTAGGTTTTGAGCTAAAGCATTATTTGCAGAGATAGTTAAACAATTTCAAACATGAATTTTAACCTTCTGGGCAAAAGAATGACAGGCATCTCAAAAAATTTCAGGGCGAACACAAAAACAGGAAATACAACCAACAGTGGGTAACAGAAAGAATGAGATATGAGGTCTGCACTGTAGGTTACTTTGAGTGACTCCAAATGAGATGAAATAAGATTAATGGAAACAAGAACAAAAGAAGTAAAAGAAGTGGTCTTTCCCTTGCTTTTGACATTACCATGAATGGCTTCATTTTCTTGAGTTCAAGTAATAGATTGGCATATCGGAATGTCCTCATCTCTGATTTCTTCATCAAGCATTATGGTGACTTTACCTTCAGCAACATTTACCACAAACGACATCTTAATAGACACCATAACAGAAGGAATTCGCTTGACAGAGTTTTTTATTCTAGTAGAGGTTCAGGGATTTATGAGTGAAGTGAAGATGCTTGCATTGACAAATAGATTAGGCTTTATGACTAAAGCTTGCAAGGATCCTTGAATACCTCCTCAGCACCATTTTGAGACAAGTTTACTCTATCATGAAAATCCTTTTGAGCTCCCACATTGTAATTACAAATAATAAATTTCGCCTATGATTCAGGCAGCCTATTATTGAATTGAACACTATCAGATGTATGTGAGCTGCTTTTTGTTAGAAAGGTGTCTCAACCTCGCTCCTAATGTTAAGAATGTAAAAATGTAGTTTTCGGACAATGAAACATAAAAAATCAATTTTAGGGCTATATAATTGGTTTTTGAACAAAATAAAAAATTTCAAATTATTCAGAACCACTTTCAAGACTGTCAGTGGCACAGAATTTTCTGAGCTCTACGGGTTAAATAATAAAGATACCGAATGGCCTCCTAGATCAAAAGCTATGGTTTCCAAAAGTTGGGCCTCTTGCATTGGAAATGTAGAACACATCTAGGACACAAAAAGTTAGAAGAGAGAAATTACACTTGTTGACCAACTTGTGATGCGTGTTATGACACATCATAAGGCATTTCTAAATGGAGATTATGCAGCCACAATGGAATGCCCAAGATGGTAAGTGGATTATGAGAAGTGGAAGGAATATGCTATTTTTAATGTGTGAATTCATCTTGAGATTTAGGTGTTGGTTTTCCAAGAAAGTGTTCAAGTGCCACATTATTTAGTGGCTTTAGCTCATGGTTTTGTAATTACCATTTGATAGTTTCTTGTATTACGTCTATTTATTGAGAACTTGAGATGAAGGTAATTGATAGTTGAAACTTGATTTGCAAGTATTGTTATGCTGTTGTAATTACACCAGATTTGGATGCTGGTGATATTCCTGTAAGGGAATGCCCCTAAGATTGTATTCTAACCTTTGTTATTGATGATACAATTGGTTCAAGCTTTGGAGTGTGAGGTTTTTGCTCCTGAAAGATTTTTCCCCAGATGCACCTATGTTGTGGTATAATGATGAGTGTTTATCCTTTTATAATTGTAAAGATCTAAAATTTGTGCAATACTCTCCCCTATGATCAGTTTAGGAAGTGTTTCCATGTACCATGCTTCCTTTCACTTTCATCACTAGGTCTGAAGGGCACTAGCATTATCTCCGTATCTGATAAAAACGCTGATCACATCCATCACAGAATCGGCATCAAGGATCCATTGATCTGTTTCTCTAGTGATGGAATGGTCATCCGATCAACCAGCAGAAATTTGTAGAATGATTATCATATTCTTACTTATTCACCAGATCCCATTCAATAATAATGCTAGGATATTGTTTTAGAGGAACATTAAAAGATTGAGTTTGGCCAGCACAGCCCATATATCTTACACAATGCACGGTGAATGTGAACAACTATTGCAGCTCAGACAGATGACTTATTTGTTTGAGCAAAACCTACTATATGGATTGACTTTATAGAATTAAGGAAGAAAGAGGCCATGCAATTCGTGGGTATGTTTCCTTCTACAGCATTGGATGACATTACCCGTAAGAATTTAATCCATGTACTTTGACTTCTTCATTTCAATATTTATATTTAGCACTAATAGAAGCTTGTAGTGCATGGTCCCTATTTGAATGTACATGCAAAAAGAAAATGGAATCTACAAGGATGTTTAGCAAAGTTAATTCACATTTAAGGTGACGGGCAAGTTCCTATGTCTTTAGTCATGAACCTTATTGGTGCCCTTGTACTAGTGGCAAGTTTGGGAGATTGAAGAGGTCACACATAATTAATCTACATTCCTAGGGTTATCTTGTATTGAGTGGAGACAGTAGTTAACCATTCATATATTTATTTGTGAAGTGTGAGAAATTTGACAGATTTCAATCGATGCTGAGAGAATAACTTTCAACAGTAAGTTGTATTGTTAGGTTGACCTATGTGCTGATGTTGAGAGCTTGAAGGTGGAAGGATGGTCACTACACACCCAAAGCTCAAATATAGTGTGCAAAACCATTAACGAACAGCTCTCACAACTATGAATCAATGATAACTATTCAGTAGTGTTGTGCATATGAATGGGGACACTCATGAAAGATTTGGGAACATCATTATCCTTTTCCTATTCACATGGGTATCAAAGAACCATAAGATATCACTGCTTGCTTATATTCTTAAGCCTTGAGTAGGACTCATATGCAAAAGTTCTTTTTCTGCAAAGTTTTGCTAATTGGTAGTTGTTTTCTCCTGTTACAAAAGAGTCAAGACCAATTCATTACACAGGATGACAGTATGCTCACCACACTTATTGTAACAAATGCATTTCAATGTACGATGGAACAGGACAGTATTTGACATCTACATATCTCTATAAGTATTTTTTATGTGAAAGACAAATAAATGAAATAGTGAGGTTGTTATCTGGATATTCCATGTTAACACATCAGATCTGCATGCATTAACATAAGCGATAAATCAAAAAGCATATTTCCATTAAATTGTATGCCTTTATAGGGTTATGGATATGCAAGCATTGTGTAGGATTTTGACATTCACTTTATACAAAGAAATGACCATCAAAATCAAAACCCTAAAAATGGCTTACATCAGATGAGAGTTGTAATTTCCATCATATGAAGGAAGAAGCTCATCGAAGAATCCTTTTTTATCTTCAGTCAACTTTGAAGCCCTTTCTTGCTTTGAAGACTCCAATTTTTTTTCCAACAAATTCACAAAATCTAGAAACTCTTTAGCAAACTCATCTTTAGATGTTAAGTCATTTCTACTTTTTGCATTTTGACTAATGCTAGGGATATCATCTTTTGAAGGATCTTTTGCACCTGCAGGTTAAGATTAAATGTCATGGAAAGTGTCAGAATAATTGCTGCTAAATTGTCATTGATGTCATGAGATGTTTGAAGACATTTATACAAAGAGAAGCATATTAATATTGTCAACTTCCTCAGCAATTATGTCATTAAAAACAGCAAATTTATTAAGGATAGATGAGACAGCAAATGTAAAGAACAATTCTAACATATTTGTTTGCGGTTATTATTAATAATCATGCAGAAATCATTATTAATGGCAGCGATTAGCATATGGAAAAATCATCGATTATAGATATGAAGACAAAATGTGAATAAGATAAAAATGGAAATAAGACAAAAAACAGAATATGCCATATCAAGACAAAATAAAATAAGGCAAAAAGATGATGTGATTCATCAAGGATAGTATTTTATTATGATTTTCTTTCCTAAAGGTGTGATTCAATTAGTATGCTGGGCCATAAATAAAACATAAATAATAAAGTACGATTTGGCAAGGAAAAGAGGTACATTTTGTTAAGGAAAGATTTCTCCAAAAGATGTGATCTTAACTAGTTTCTAAAAAGGTGGCATAAAAGACAATTCATTTTTGTCTTATCCAAAGAAAAGACAAACACCAAAAGGTGCAATCTATTCAAAGGCAAATATAATTAAAATGGTAGCAACATACTTGATAAAGTGTGAATTTATGAGGACTTGTTTTTAGTGCTATAACAAACAGCAATCAAAAGAGATAAAGGCAGCGATTAAGTGGGAATACATGGGTCTTCAATTCCAAAGAGCATGACCTTCAGGCGATAAAGGTATATAAAAAGATATTGAAGTGTTTGTAGTGTGCGCGCTTTAAAGACAATCAAATATATATACACCTGATTTTAGGAAGGTTGTAAACTTGTAAATGAAAAGATCATATCAGATTTAAGGAGGAATATATAAGGAAGTGATAGCAGGAGTTAAAAAGGATTGTGATCATCTTACAGCAGACCTATGATCAGTCTCTGACAGATTTGTGGATGTATATTATAGCAGAAGTTAGTGAAGAAATAGATATTGAGGTTGGTGCCTCATTTTGGTGAAGTCAGTGCTTCATCTTTGTGAAGTTGCTGCTCCATATTGAGGGATCGGTGCCTCTAGTAGGTTGGTGCCTACACAGTGAAGAAATTGGAGTTTCTTATGGGTTGGTGCCTACAAACATGATAAAAGAAGATATATAAAAGCATTAATTTGCCATGGTTTTTTCCATTAGGATTTCCAAGTAAATTTTGTGTTCTCTGGTGTCCTCATTTACTAATTCTTGCATATCTGTGGTTAAACTTTATAAAGCATTGCTATTATACCTAATCAAATTAATAAAGTAAAAATTTATTAACATATTGATTCACCAACCCCCCCTCCCCCCCCAACAGTATATTTGTGTGCTCTTCAATTGATATCAGAGCAGGTTCTTTCTGATATAGCCCAACCGCTTGAAGGTAGACCTATAAGAGCACTTATGGCTGGACAAGAAGGAAACAGTTTCTCGTTAAATAAGGCACCATTATTTGACGGGATAAACTATGCCTTTTGGAACATAAAGCTGGAGACCTACTTGAATGCTCTAGGATATGATGTTTGGCAATCCATGGTATGGTTACACACCTTCTTCAACTCCCCCAATGGATCATGCCAGGAAGAAGAAGAGCGAAAACAATGCAAAAGCTAAACATGCAATTTGATGTGGGCTAACAGAATCTAAGTTCACAAAGATTATGCATTGCAAGTAGGGAAAGAACTTGTGGAATAAATTGAGAAACATATATGAAGGAGATGTTAAAGTAACGAAGGTGAAGCTTCAAAGTCACCAAACAAAATTTGAAAGTCTCAAAATGAAAGAAAAGTAACACAACCTCTTATTTTCTTCGAGTTGATGAGATTGTAAATACAATCAAAGGATTTGGTGAAGATGTTGAGGAAGCCATAGTTGTTCAAAAGAATTTAAGATCCTTGCCCTTAAGATTTGACTTCAAAGCATCAGCAATTGAGCAAATGAAAGATCTAGATAATTAACATAGGACAAATTGCATGGGATCTTCATTGCCTATGAAATGAGGATTGAAGACAAACCATCATGAAAGGAGGTATCCTTTAAAGCATCAAGAAGGGGGAAAGGCAAAAAATATAAACCAAGCAAAAGTTCATGCAATGAAACAGATGAAGAAGCTTTCTTCATCAGGAAGCTAAAGAAAAGATTTGGGAAATACAAAGGAAAGTTTCCATTTAAATGAATGAATTGTGGCAAAATTGGACACTTTGCTTCCAAACGTCCACAAAATAAAAGTGAAAGTAGCGAGGATGAAGAGGACAGCCACATAAAGGATGAGAAAAAGCATCATCAAAAGAAAAGCCACAGGAAAAATAACTCTCGAAAATACAAGAAGAGTTTCTATTCAAACAAGAGCAATAGCTCATCAAAAGAAAGTAGCAAAGAATGGTCAAGCAGTGATGGAGAAGAAATACTCTCCATGGTAATGGAAGTTAAATGGTAAACACGATGAGGAAGGAGAAGAGGAGATATGCAATGAAGAAGACGATCTAGATCTTAAAGAAGAACTTCAATATGCCTACAAAGAAAACGAAGAGCTCAAGAAAAGGATCCCAAAACAAAAGGTATGAACTCAAGAAGCTTGTTAAGCCCAAGCAAAATCAAATAAAATAATTGAAGATCTGAAAGTCCAATTAGAAGAGGCAACACGGATTGAGGAAGTTGTAAAAGACCAACTTAAGACCAAAGAATCTGATTGTGAAAAATTGGAGCTTGAAGTAGTCTCTTTAACAAGAGAATTGGAGAAATCGGTTGAACAATTGAATCAAAACCTAAAGATTGACAAAAGCACCAAAAGATTGGATGAAATCATCAATTCTCAAAGATCACCATCTATGAAGACTAATCTTGGTTTTGTTGAAGATCAATCAAAAGAGGCTACAACTTCTGAGATTATAGATCCGCCACAAAAGGAAAATGAAGAAAAGCCAAGAAGCTACATTAAGGCTCTCATGAATACCACCAAGGTCAACAAAAAGGAGGAGATCATGAAGGAGAAGAAAACAATCCCACAAAAGACCAATACACCTCCAAAGGCAAACAAGGATAATTGCAGAGGGCCAGTTCGTCAAATTACAGCCATTTGACTAGTTTTCGTAATTCCTTTAATGGATATTGCTTTTGATGCAATAATTTTAGCCACAAAGCAATGGATTGTAGAATTCATGGAAGGAATACTCCTAGTTTCACCAAAGGAAATTATAATTCCTTTGCTCCTCTAATGGATTATAATATTATGTGTTACAAGTGCAACAACTTTGGGCATACAACACGTTTTTGCAGAGGCATTTTCGTTGAGCCTCCAAGACAAAACAAGGAGAATGTTCCTAAGAAAAGTAAAGAAGTGTGATGCAGGGGCATCATCGAGTGCTTATGGTTATTTTTGGTTTTTAGGTTGTTTTGGATGTATTTGGGCCCAATAAGGTCATCTAAGACCATTTTGGAATGTTTTTATGTCAAGTTGTCAAGTTGTCAAAAGTTGTCAATGTTGCAAAAAGTTGTCAAGCAACAATGTCAACAATTGTCAATAATTGTTATGATTGTTAAAAATATGATTGGGGGGCGGTTGGAACAATTGGAAATGGTTGTAAATGCAATAATATGTACTCCAAACTTGAATGTGAAGGTTGGAGAACGTGAAGAAGAAAGAAACTGTGATTTGGATAACTTTTCTTTGTGTTTTCACACGTTGCAATCTGATTGAATCAGTGTAACACCGGCACGGGGGGACGCCGGGACGAGTTTTCGGGAGGGGGGACAAAGGGCCTCAATTTCGGGATGGCGGGGGGACAGCGGGGAGGGGGCAGGGGGGTGGGGGAGGGGGGGTG
>MU224933.1:454270-472859 GCA_018584345.1 Thuja plicata
TTGGAGGCCACAGCGTGGGTTTCCCCAACTTTTTCCATGTCTCCTCCGGAAGTACATTTACTCCGGACCCACCATCTACAATGGTGTCTGTGAGAGTGGTGCCAAGGATACCCATCTCGACGATTGTTGGGTACCTCCCGTTGTTTACAGCAAGTATCATCGGGTCAATTGCAGACCCTTCGGGGATGTCCGTACGTGTGGTATTTGGCTGCGTGGCCAAGTTCCCCAACAGTGTCGATCCCAAGTGAGGCATGGTGTGAAGGTCTTGGAGTTTCACAGGTACCTCCAAATGTAACAGTTGTCTCAGAATGTTTTGTTCTGCCTCCCTCCTCCGACCCAAGGTGGTGGCCATCTCCCATGTTTCTTTTTGTGTCTTCACCGCCTTCTCTATTTCTTCCTTAGCCTCCCATGCCCGTTGTTTTTCTTTTCGAGGGTCTGGATATGTGGTTTGCTTTGCTTGCCCTCGGGTGATGGTCAGTACCGTATTCGTGCTTCCATCTATGTCTAGCCAATTAATGCCAAATTTCGAGTAGTTGGCATCCTCGTGGTTGCTAGGACCACACCAACGGCATAGCTTCTGCGGGGTGTCGCCCTTGTCGCAGTCCTTTGCAAAGTGGCCCCATTGATTGCAAGCTCGGCACTAGATCACCGGCCGACCCTTGGAGTCATATTCTATTCGACTCCTTGTGTTGGTGTTGTTGTTACTACCCCTTCCGCCACCGCGTTGGTTGCCTCCGTACCCGCCCGATGTAGATGGTTTCTCTTGGGCAAATAGCACTTGCTAATTCCTCACTTTCATGTTGTATGGGCATTCCTTGGTGGAATGGGCCATGATCTGGCAAATATCACACAATGCATTTTTGGGACACGACCCCTTCGTATGGCCGCTCTCCTTGCAGTCCGTACACCACATCTCATCTTCCCCCTTGCTGGTACCCCCTTTCATGGTCTTGAACTCCATCATTCTTTCCATGTCCTTTTGGAGTGCCATGACTTTTTTCTTCGAATCGCCATCATTGCTACTGTCATCGTCCGCAGTGTCATCTTCGTCGGAAGAAGACTTGCTTCTTTTCTTCTTGGAGGTCTTTTGTTCGCTCTCCAAGTCCATCGACCAGTTATAGGCATCTTCGTATGAGGTGGGGGGCACTATCTTCATTTTCCTCCGTAGGTTCGATTTCAAGCCCTCCACGAACCATCTTTTCTTCAGGCCATCCGCTGGCTGGCTCTCCATTTTTCCAACTAACTCCTTCAGTAGGCGGCTGTAGGCCCGCACAGTCTCCTTCTTGCCTTGTTTGGTACCATATATCTCGGAAACAATTTCATTGTCATCCCTCAGGAGTCGAAACTCCTTCTGAAATCCTTTCTTGAGTTCGTCCCAAGTGGTCACCGTTGTTTTGTCCACATCGGAGTATCAGTCGATGGCTACCCCTCTGAGTGTGGCGGGAACTGTTTCACCCATTCTGCCTGGTCGGCGACTCCATTCGCAGACCAGATTGTCTCACACGTACGACAATGTTGTACTGGATCTTCCTTTCCATCTCCATGGAATTTTGGCAACTTCTCCTTGTTGGTCGCCATGTTTACTTTTTTAGGCACCGACTGTGTTTGCAGCACCGGTTGTGTTGCAGGCTGGGATGGTACTGTCGGCGTCGGTACCCCAGAATTGTTTGGTATTGTACCACTTGATGTCCCCGAACTACTGGAATTGTCCAAGCCTGGTGGGCTACTGTGATACCCATGCCCCTCGGTCACTTCGATACTCGCGGAGGCAACGGTATCCTAAGCCTCCCTCCGTGCGGCTTCCTCTTTTTCCTTCCTTCGGACTTCTCTTGCTTCCGTCCATGGGGTTAAGGTTAAGGACCCGAACAAGCTCCTTGTTTCCTCTAGGCAGTCCTCGTCACTTCTCCCAGCCTCCTGGTCAGATGCCTCCAGACCCTCGCCTTCACTTGCTCCCTTCGATAGTCGTTCAACGCGTCTTCTGTATCTCTCCCTTCACTCGGCTTGCTGTTGTGCGAGTACGGCTTTTCTATCGGCTTGCTCCTCCTCGAGTTCCTTCTTTCTATTTTTATTCAATTGGTTGGGCATGAATTCTTTGCTCACTTCTCCACAGGGCAATAATCAACACATCAATTTATTTTATTTTTCCTTCCCGAGTACGTCTAGGCAGCGGCACCAAATGTTTACCCGCTGGGGTAACCTAGTTTACTGGTGCATAGACGTTGTACGGAAATACAAATACATAAGATAGATCAGAGAATACCATAATCTTTATTAATCATCTGTAACTTGAATACATTTACAATAGTCTCCATCCGCATATCTCCGAAGAGAAAGTACATCGCTTATATAAATCCCGAAGGGGTGTGACCAACCGTCACCACCGATTCCCAACTGTCGTCCGGTAGCAACTAAGTACCGTCGGCTACACATAATATAACTAACACAAAATTAAGTAAACGGCTAACAGACACCTCCCTCTGAAACACCAAAGAAAGTATTTAAGGGAGAAGGAATAGAAATCATCATAGAGGAGATTAGAAGGAGAATCATCGAATAGGAAGAAACAGACATGAATCGAAGGACAGACCCATAACAATAATTATTATAGTATAAACCTCTTGTCTGAGTATCTCTATATGCGTACATTGCATAGGGAATAGGAAGGGGAAAGAATTGATTATCAAATAAAGAGGAGATGAGACAAGCATCAATAGAAGGAAAGCCTACAACAACATATGCATACAACTAGCAATCTATATAAGTCCTCATTGCCTCAATGATATCTAGGTGTAAATTAGGGTTTCCCAATTTGGGCACATTACAGATTGGATATATTGAGAATCAAGAAGTTGGTACTATATGTTTGCAATTGCTTGAGGACAAGCAATTTTGGGAAGTGAGGACTTGTCATGTCCCTTATTGAAATTTTTGAAAACTAATAACTTACAAAAAAATGGTAAGTCAATAGTCCCAAAATAGAAAATCAAGATCAATTGACAGTTTGGGAAATAATAATAAATTTGGTTTTTTGGTTGAAATTTGAATATTATTCAAATACCAAATATATTTAATTTAAATATTTCCCACCTTTTGGCATGGAGATTTGGGCAACTTCACATGACTTGTCTTTATGGAAATTAGTGGTTTTGGGGTCGTTTTTGAGAAATAATAAGTTTCTTTGGAAGTTCTAGAAGTTTGGAGAAACTTGGTAAAAGGAAAGTTTCATTTCCTTGGCAGTGGGATTTTGGAGCCCTAACTTGGGTTTGAAAATGCTTGCATTTATACATGATTTTGCCTTCCTTTCTCATTCATTCTTGTTGCAGATTTTATCAAAGCTTACGCTTGTTTCTTCAGTGGCTAATAAACTAGTGGAGAAGAAGACTTGTAGGAGCAGGATGTCTAAAGGTTTCCAAGTGATCTAAGAATGGGAGTCAGAGGGTTACTAGGTGATCTAAGACGGGAGTCAAAGATTATCATAGAATAATCTCATCAGAGGTTATCATTGTGCAGGTTGGTATTAATTTCATAGTTTATACCAATGGTTTGCAAGGATTTGGTTAAGGGTTTGTGTGAGAAGTGTGAGTTGCATTTCCAGATTTTGTTATAGCTTTCATAACAGCATATAAAATATATTATGCTGTTATATCATGTTTAAGACATATTTTATCATCCCAAATAGTTGTTGCAAGTGTGGTGAAGCTTCATTGAAAACTGTGTTGTTTTGGTTGTGCCTGTTGGCACCATTTGCTCTCGATTTGAATAAGATTATTGCAGAGGTTTTTGTAGATACAATTGTTATTCAATATCAGTTTGTGACAGCCAAATATGTGTTTCTATGAATTCCCAATCTGAATATGCATTCATATATCAATTTATATTGAAATTTGGGCATGCTGTGAATGGTTATTTTGGCAATCTACTTGACAATGTTTGCTATATTTTCAAATGTTTATGTATCTTGTTAGAGGGAGTTATGAATGTTCAAATCTGACATAAATTATTTGCAAGGGATATTACATCTAGACAAGGACTTATAATAGTTGTTCAGTTGTATTCATAACTGTTATTGTATTTTGCTTGCATCTATATTCTGAACAACATTTGTATGTGGTACTTGCAGCCTGTAGTGATGAAGTTCATAGGATCTGTACTATATACATGCAGCTATGGTTTTAAATTTTAATCATAAACAATATAACAATATTTCAATAATTATTAATTTATGAGTTGATCTTATATTATGTTGTTTTATAAGTGTTTCCATAGACTTGTGCACCCATCTGTGGTGATACTGATATATATAGCACTAACTGCAAGAATATGAGGAAAAACAATTTTGAGCCACTTTAATTACATGCCCCAATCTTTATTATGGTAATCTTCTCAAGGATGATAGACACAATTTAAATAGCCATTAGATGGGAAAGAAAAGAAGCTAAAAGAAAACTGAAATACATATAACATATCCAATAAAGTATCATACCACAGTTTGCAACATCAACATTGTTTTTTCATTCCTTCAGCTGAATAAAGGCTTTAGTGACAAGATTTCTCTAGAAGTTATAAATGCAAGAAACTTGATTGGTAGGAAATTTTACCTCCAATTAGTTTCTCAAGATAATTTTCTAACAGATTTAGATCTGTATTCATTGTAGTCTGCTTGTCTTCTTTGGTAGATTGACTTTCTTCAGATGGCAGTACTGATACAGATTCATCTGGGTTTGGCTGTGATTCTACAGTAGAAACATCTGCAGCTAGAGATAGATCTGGTGAAATAGAAACGCTCTGGCTCTTATCTTCTTTTCCATGAAGCTTACTGAAATAGGAATCTAAGGAGCCTAGTTGTTTGTGTTCTCCGTGTTTCTGTTCAGAACCAAAGGCTTTCAAGCCATGGCCATCTCTCTGATTGGTTCTGCCTGATTCTGATTCCAGCAAATTATGTGTTGTTGAAAGACTTTTATCATTGCCAATATGTTCAGCAGAAATTAACAGCATTTTGTAGAAGTTCTCAGACTTTTTGGCTACTCTATAGAGGCTTGAGTATGCATTATTTTCCTTGTTCAATCTTACAAATCTCACATGAGACAATTTCACTCTATTTTCTGGTCCAATCCACCGAATAAAGTTGCAGACATTATGGTGTCTTCTATTTAAACCTTGAAAAAGACTTGATTCAGACAGTACCATTGGATGCATGTCACCACAGAGTGAATCCCTGCGTAAAGCGCTTGAAAAGGGTGGGTACATACTTCTCATGGAAGATAGTATAATTATGAATAATTCTGCTCTGGAAGTAATCCCCACAAATAAATTCTCTTAGCAGCCAGCTGCATGGACATTCCCACATCCAATCAATCAAAATACAACACATGGATTCAAGCATAAATTAGTTTTACAATGTACATATACATGCTACAAACAGCTATTATAAACAGAGACTCGGAAGGTATGTTAAAGATAATAGAAAAATTGAAAGTATGGACTATTAGCCTACTAAGCAACAAGAACAATGCAAGCAATCCCGCCCTTTATTCAAATGTGCAGCATTTACAACATGCCTAAATTAACAGAAAATTCTGAAATTCATCAACAAGATAAGTTTGTCTAGGGAAAACCTACTAATCCTACTCATGTGCAGCTCCTTCAAAACTGTGTAATGAGATCTTGAATAGATGTAATCTTCTTCCATTTCATCCATCTTATCTATTTTATGTGACCATATTTAGCAACCTAATGTGTCTTGGAAAGACTTAGGTGAAGAGAAAGTAAAAGGTTCTGAAGACCAGACAATGTTGCTCAGATAGAATTATTTCAGTTACAACAACTAAAAATAATAGTGGAGAACGATGAATTTGATTCCACCTCATACTCCATTCAAATGAGAAAATTAAAATCACTTATTTCTTACACTTGTTATCTAGGTGGAATTATTAATAGAACGTACTAATGCTGAACAAAATCCTATCAACTACAAGGAATGGTTAAGGTTATAGAACCATCTTCATAAAGGAAGGTATGTGGTGTATTATAGATGGAATAGAATGTCCTAAGAAAGAAGAGAAGCTTGTAGAGTTTCATATCAATGAAGACAACAAAATAACACAATGTGACATTGACAACATATGTGGCCTCTGAGTTACGAAACTATAATAAAGGAAAAACAACTCTTCATAAGAAATGAAACAAGCTAAATGTTTTAATGTCAAAGCCAAAACACTATGCTCCATTAATAATACATAATATATAATACTTTTAGAAGTTTGATGAATATCACATGGCTATTAATGACTATGAGAAGAAAGTGGAAGGAGAAATGTAATAATTGGTACTTTCACATCTCACCAAACATTGTGATTTTACTCTAATTTTTATACCATAAATTTAATAAAGAAATAAGATTGACTAGAAGATTATGCAAACGTCTCCTACAAGAAGACAAGCTCCTAAATATTGGTGTAGTCTCTAACCTCATAAACCAAGCCAGTAAAGCCAAAAAAAATGTGAATAGTGTTACGAGGAAGTTAATAACGAGCATTCAAAGAATATTTGTGCTAATGTAATGTCCCCTTTTCTAGCCCATTAATTCATGATGTGTCATTAGCCCTATTTGCCTTGGTCCCGTGGGCTAACAAAGACTTTACAGGGATCAGAGTGAAGTTTGGCCTAGGCAATTCCAGTTTCAGGCCAATTGGAGTTTATTTAGCAGGGTTTCCACATACTTGCTATTTTTAGTAAGTCAACAGTGGGCTCAGTAGTGTTGGTATTTCAAAGTTGGTCTGGAAGCGTCTCGCCGAGACCTTTCCAACGAGCTATCACAAATGATTATCCAAGTTCGATTGATCAGTAATTTTAATGCCTGAAGATTAAATAATTTATTAATAAAGTGACTTTTAAATTAAAAGTACATATTATTATGTCACTTTATTATTAAAAGAACACTTTATTCACTTAAGTGGGCAATGATATTTTAAAGGAAAAATAAAGAGACAGAAAAAGGAATATGAAGAGTGAGGCAGAAGGGAAATGAAGGGTCACAGGGTTGTACTTTAAAAGAACGTTGAGAGGTTCATTCTCAATATACTGGGTTTATGTTTTGAATTACTATTCTCTTGGAGAATTTGGAAGCTTCACCTTTCAGCAAGTTTGAAGACGGAAACCCTCGAGCTTGGAGGCAGTGGACGAAAACCCATTGTCCGTTAGAGATATCATACAGGTGTCTCACTTGAGGAACAAATTCATATTTCTGATTATCCAAATCTAACTGTAAGTTTTGTGGCTGCGATTTCGATCTTTGTTATTGCTCTACTGAGATTTAAATGCAATATTCATATCTCATTTCTGAAGTTCTATTTCAGCTGGGTATTTTATAAAAAAAATTCGATAAATAGAAATCATTTGCATGCAAAAATATTTGTTTAAATTTTTGTGAAATGTTTGGAAAAAATATGGAGAAAATATCCTACAGGGATATTACAGCTAAAAAATAACAAAGGGCACACAAAAGAAAAAGAAACCAAGGAGGCAAAGTCAAAACATTGTTAACAATGTTGAAAACTCGAACATCATAAATATTCAATGCATATAGTATCTCAAGGAGAGAATAGAAACATTGGAAAGTCAAGAAATAAGAACTCATAATCTTTACCTAGTTTGTTCTAAGTCTCAATTGCTCATAGCACTGATAAGAAATGGATTCTTGACTCTAGTTGCACGAATCACGTGAAAAATGATGGCAATTTATTTTCATTCCTTGAAAAGACAAATGGGGAAAGGCTATATCTTGCTAGCTAAAAAGATGAAGGGACAAATATGGCTAGGGTTCCCAATGGGGTCATACATAATGGAGGACATGTTCCTCAATAGCCATACATCCTTTTGTCTATTCATCAAGTAACAAAAATAATAAAATTTTGATT
This sequence comes from Thuja plicata, assembly GCA_018584345.1. NCBI lineage: Eukaryota > Viridiplantae > Streptophyta > Pinopsida > Cupressales > Cupressaceae > Thuja > Thuja plicata. The sequence continues at coordinate 462,187 of MU224933.1, forward strand.
TTTGGTAAACCCATTTGTTGTCAAAGATGTCAAAAACAATTACTAAATGATTGCAACAGCATATTTAGCTAAGGAAATTAAAACATTTATTTAAACCATAGAAGCAATAATCTGCAAAAAATCTCAATTAATCCTAAATCCTAGAGCCAGGTGATTTCTTCCTTGAAAAAATCCCGATTCATGAAAAAACCGTGAACCAGTTTTCAATGACCTTTTTGCATTTAAAGCACATTAAAATCATATTAAAATCCCTTAAAATGGCAAAAAATATATAAAAAATCATTGCAAAAACCTACAACCCTCCAAAATACTCATGAAATTGACAAATCACTCAAAAACAGGTTTTGATTCCAAGACGGAAATGAAGTCAATGCAAAATCGACGTGGACAATTTGTTATTTTGTCCCTTTGGTTTTTTTCACCTCTAGAAAACCCTAAACAAAGGAGCGAGCGGAGCAATGGCAGTCATCAACCAAATTTGAAAGGGCCTCAATAGTCCTAAATTGTGGGAGGCATGTCAGATAGTGTCGAAGCAGCTAATGAATTTTCTCTAAATCGCATTTGCAATATACCCAAGCTCTTTGCACACCTCGCCCCATGGATTCAGATGCGATCAAATATATAATTAAATATTATACACTAATTTTAAAAGTCTAACTATTATGCACTATTATAGATGGACCTTTAATGGGGAAGCAATGAACCTATATAGTTTATAATTAATATTATAAAGTAGTTTCAAAATTTATATTATTATTGACTATTAATATATATTAATAATTATATAATAAATTTAAATAAAAATAACATATATATTTATTTTTAATATATAATTAATATATTCAAATTTTAATAAATATATGATATGATTTTTAAATTGTAATTAATATATTTAATTTTATCATTAACATTGGTCTCCACCTAAAATAGTAGTTGCCAAAACCAGTGGCTAGCTAATCTTTTACTTCAACTAAATAAATGTCTTTAGTTGAATTCTACCTTGTAAAAATGACTTACCAATTGTCATTATGGATTATAAAGCATTGCAATTGTGGAATATGATTTGATACGCTTTCTCAAATATTGAACTACCCCTACAAAACTCTTGCCTCAATCACAATGAAAGTCTCAGATCACTTCAAAATGGTTTCCACTTTTAATAAATTCCACTTTTGATAAATTCCTAACGGTAGCTAGAGTGTTGTGTGATAAATTTTGATCTCGATTACTTTATAGACTTAGCTAATATTTGATCTCAAACTTAGACAACTATTTGGTGACTACCCTCTTTAAAAGTCAGATAAGTTTTGATCTTAATAACTGTCGACCATGTTGTTCACACGACGCAATGGTAGGGATAAGAGAATCAGATCACTCTCTTGAAAAAGCAACAAGAATTGCTCCCAAGGTTCTGTATGATTGGGTCACAATCGCGTTGGGTAGATCAGCGAAGATTGATGTGTACCTACACAACGTAGGCCTTTGTTGGTTTGGTTAGCTAATGGCTGGAAACATACTTCACTATTATTTGTTTTTTTTATGAGAACATGAAAACTTGTAGAAAAAAAAAATTTAATATGCTAGGATTAACACTAACAACTACCACTAATTCCAGATTTTAACGAAAAATCTTCAAAAGGGATAGGATGACAAGAGGTCTCTAGAAATAACATGAAATCAAATCCTAAGGACATCAACCATGAAAGAAATCCAAACTTGCATAAAGGAAGTTAGATCTGATCATTTAAACTTGAAATAAAATAAACTTGGTATCCACAATTTATAGTATTCAAGTGCAATCGTCGAAGGAAATAATAGCAAAATTTCTCAGAATTCATCAAAATTACACAGCCATAACCATTCATGCGCACATGTAAGACAAATTCATCCTTTAAAGCACGAAGAACGTGATCAAATCCACTTTTCCACCACCACAAGCAAATTTCTCACAGCTAACACCAATTAATCAAATGGCGAAGTAAATTCACAACAAAACACAATTAGCTCTTGAATTCGAAATCTGCATTCAAATTCACAAAATTGGCAGATGAACACACCAAGATTGTAACACCAATTGTTATGAAGTTCTATTGCAAAAATCTTAACCCTTATTACAAACCAAAACCGGGTTTTATAGTTTCTACAACTTAGAAATTGTTGAACCCGTAACTAGGGTTTTTGGTGTTATTTTGGGTGTAATAAAAATTAAAACTAAATTTTATCATGTTAAAATAACTCCTAAACTATTACAATATGACCTGACTTCAAGTTGCATGTATTTACAACTCAAAAAGAGCTCATTTTGAGCCAAAAAGTACCCTCGAATTTTGGTGTAATGTCCCATTTTTCGTGAATGTCATCTTTCAAAGGATTAGCCTATTTCCTGACCCTCATAGGCTAATGGAGTTGTTCAAAGGGTCCAGTTGGCAGAGTTGGAGGCCAATTCCCACTCCCGAGGTTAGGGATGCTCAGGATTGCTCTTCGTTTGAGTCAGATTGGCACACTTACTATTTATAGTAAGTGCCTATTTTTGGGTAAGTCAAAGTTTCTTTCTTTAGCAAGGCACCTGCACAGTTTGCTAGCAGTATGGAGTTGTGGTGACAATAACGGAGCTTCCAGTTTGGGGCTTACTATTTATAGTAAGTCAAATTACGGTTAGAGTTATTTATGGCAGGTGTACCCGGACTCATGGTATGCACAATGATTAACTCATTCGTCTGTTGGCTCACTTTCAGGGACTCACTATTTATAGTAAGTCAATGGATGTTAGAGAGGGACCCTTACCATTTTTAGTAAGGCATCTGATTTGATAGTGGAAGAAGTGGGCTAGCCAGTGATGAAGTCAAAATCATTAATTAATGATTATTAATGGAGTTATTAGATTTAATTATTATAAAGTGTTACTTTAATAATAACTAATTATTTTAAGGGAATATTATATTGACTTCATGTGACTTTATAATTAAATGGGATTTAATATCATAAAGTCAAATTATAAAATGAAAGCATTTGATGACTTTATTATAAAAGGACCTTTATTAATTATAAAGTCAAGTTATTAAAAGGTGCAATTAAGTTGGAATGAATGCCCACTTTATGAGATTTATTATAAAGTCTAATTAAAACCCTAAAAGTGGATTTCAAGAAGAGAATTAAAGGCATTTAAGAGTTGAGAGGATATAGCGGGTTTCAAAAAGCAAATCAAACTCATTATGAGATGATTATTTGACTTTGATTGATTGTTCTTGGTGTTTGTGCAATTGAAACAAGGGTTTCAGCTGTACCAAGGCATTGGAGATTGTAAAATCTTCATTGTTTAGCAGTTTTGAGGTTGTCAGAGATCAACCAAATTATTACTTATCAGTGGGCTTCATTCAGAGGTCCAGATTGTGCAAATTGATTGAATTTTTTGGAGTAATTAATAATTCAAGGGTAGCAGCGATTTATTGACTGAAATTTGTTGAATTCAGAAGCTACATTTGTGCAAATTGGAGAAGAAATTCAGAGAATACATAAGGGTTTGAAGGCCGAGTTTGAAAGTCAATTCTAGAATTATTGTGGCTGCCAATTGTTTACACAACTGCATTTATTGTTGAAGAATTATTTTGCTGCTGAAATCCATCCTTTCAGAGGATTTCAAGGCATGTATTACTTGTGAGTTCATTAATTGTAACTCCTAGATTTTCTAGGTATTGTTGTTTTAAATAATAGGGGTTATTTAATGAATTGGGTTGCCATTATTTTATGAAAATCCCGAGTATTCAAGCTGGTATAAAATCTAGAATTTTCAGCTATGTATTTTCAATGCAATTTCATATTTGAGTTGGAAAATTATTATAGCAATATCTTTTATTTGCTACATTATATTGTCATATCAAACATTGCATATATATCACATTTATTCATCAAAACAAACACAAACAAGGCAGAAAATTTGTATTTACAAGAATCCGTCAGGAGAGGGTTCTTACATTTGGCCTGAATTAAAATTTGAACAACAACAAAACGTGGATTCCCAGATCCACTTTTCTAGCAAAATGGTTGAATTAATCATTGAGAAAATTACCCATTGTGATCTGCTCAACCCTGAGGACAACTGAAGACACAAAAACAAGAATCTAAAAGAAGCTTCTATGTTTGAAACAACTGTCATTCTCAGCAAAAACGTGGCTCGTTGTGTTTCCAGCCACTTCAAAAATCTAAGGCACGGCTTGCCAATACACTTCTATTTACTTATAGCTGCACCACGAGCTCAGGGAAAGCTTGATAAAAATTCTGAACAGTTGTATTGACATCACCAATTGGAGGAAGCTTCATGTATTCCAACTTAGTTTGCTGATTTTACCGGAAAACTCTGAGTTGCTTTCCTGCCTGCTAGAACTGATGGATTTCATTCCTTATATCCAAAAGCTCCTTCTTAGCTGCCTGCATCCAATCGATGTCTTCCTTTGTATTCACGCTCTACAGCTTCCCTTTAAACTGCTGAATAATATTATTAATATTGTATGTCTTCTCCTTATCTTCATCCTGATACAAGGTGCATGAATGGGATTCTATAAATTCCTCAATTTGTTGTACCAATGGCATCACCACATCTCTCTTCTTCTTAATGCAACTCTTTCTTTTCATATAGTCCTTTACTGCTAACTTAATAGCTCTCAACCATGTATCTAGCCGGTCTACCTCTCCTTGCTCAAAAATGGCAGCTTCTACTAACTTATTTACACCTACCTTCATTATTTTCAATATTGGGAGGAAGTCCTCCCACATCAAAGCAATTTCTTCAATGCATGTACATTGGTCATTGGTAATTATGTAATTCAAAATAGTGATTTCCTTGGCCATAGTCCAGAAATGTGTCAAAACTTGTCTTATTATCTCTTGTCTGAGCAGCTCTATTTCTTGCTTCCATTCATCATAGGCTCTAAAGAAAGGGATTGCCTGTGAAGGCTTTTCCCGTGCTTCCATTGCTACCAGCAAAGTTGCTTTTGGGTTGGCAAGATCTTAGGCCAACTAGTTGAGTTATGTACTCTTTCAATATTTTGTTATGGGTTGTCAAGTCCCTTATTTCTGTTTCATCAGTGTGCATCCTTTTGAACAATGAGGTAACCCCTAGTACCACCAATGCCTTCTCCCCTTCACGAGTAGGTACCCCGAGGTCCACTTCTTCCAACATAAAATCCTCAGGAGTGACATCTTCCATTAGTTTATCCTGGTGAGGGACAGCCACCTGTGTTTTCCAGTGTCCCCTTGTATCCTCACTCACATAAGATATTCTTTGTGCCTTGTGCTAACTAGACTCTCCCTCGTGGAACACTTTTCCTATTTCGGAGAGATCCTATGCCTCCATGTCATGTTAAGTCCTTTTTCTTGATTGAATGACCTTGTCAACCAAGTGGGCCTAGTATTTGCGGAGAGGGGTTGATATGCTCCTATTTGAAAAAAAATTCCTTCATCCACCTGCTCCTCCTCGTGTTGGGACATGGACTATATCTGTGGGGGAGTTGTGGCAACGTGAATTGAATGAGAATGTGAACTTTGTTCTTCACCCTGTTGGGAAGGAGCCTCTTCTTCTGATTGACCTATTTCCTATTCTTGTCCTTTATCTTAATCCTTCTCCAAAGTTTGAACCACTTCACATTCTGAGGCTTTCTCCTCTTCATCAGTAGGCTCTTGATGTTTCTCTTCTGATATATCTTCCTCTACACCCTCATCCCTATCCTATCCTTTTGTATTTGTTGTAGGAATTTGAGCATCATGGGGAATTTCTTCTTGAGTATCTTTGTCCCCATCAAGGTTTCCAACCATTTCTTGCATTGAGATCCCTGTGGCATTGAATTGTTCACCTTGTTGTTTGGACAATGTGTTATGAAAACCTGCAAGACCCTCAAAGTCATAAACATAAAACTCATTAGGACCCAAAGGATCCTCCTTCTATGACTCTTGCTCAATAGCAGAATCAGATTCAATGTGGTGTATTTATAGGGTGGCTCCCTGCTCTTTTAGCTACTCCTCTTGAGTTGTACCTACTTGGGGTGGTTCAGATATATCCTCTGAAGAGGGCTCACCCAAGTTAAGTTTACGAGCGACTATTGTGGTAGACCTTGTCCTTCTGACCAGCTGGAGGCCAGTGTCCTCTTCCCCTTCTTCCTCTTCTAATGCTTCCATGATTGGGGCCATGGAGGGGGATTTCTTCTTCAATCTCTTATAAACTTTTGTGATGGCCCCGAATTACCAAGTTCTGGGAACCTGAATATGGTTAACTCACCAGCGCGACCCTCGTGAGTTGACAATTTGTTTTGGGGGTCTCAGCGTTCAGATTCTATTTCTGGACTTTCTATTTTTGGACTTATTATTTATAGTAAGTCAGTTGGAGGCAGTTACTATTTCTGACAGTGCAGTTGAAGACCAGGTTGATCAGCTATTTTTACAGTGGATGCAGGAATTGTCAGAGGCATAATTAATATTAATTAATGACAATATGTTATTAATTAATAAATTGACTATAGTATTATAATAATAATAACTTATTATTATAATGCTTTTAGAAGTTGACGTTTTGAAGACTGGTTAACTGGAATTGGTTTTTAGAAACTCTTGCATTCAAGGAGTTATATATTCGGGCTTATTTGTGAAGTTGATGATCGATTATATTTTATAAAAACCTTGGTCTCGAGAATTGTTCTCATCTTTCTGACCCCTTGCTGATTTAAAAGGGTCAAATTGGTTCTGGAAGACTGATTCTTCTTGCAAGTAATCTTCGATTGATCGCTGATGTATGATCATTCATTTCTTCATCGTGCTGTTGTAGACGATTGAAGAATCTCTGAAATTTGTCTGCAGTTGAACTGAGACTTGCCTAATTGGTCATCTTGTATCGAATTGGGAGAAGTAAGGCTGGAATTCGATCTTGTGTGTTGGGCAAGGTGTTAAACCTCAAACGCCTTGGATATAAGCTGGATTGGAATTAAGATGAATTGAATATAGCTCGCGTGGGAATTTGGGAGCTGGGATACAAATCGCGGCAAGTATAGACTGCCGCCACACAGCCACATCACCACCAAACGCCGCGGGTATGAATTCAGACATCATTCACGCCACCAGCAGTCACTAAGGAGTCACGCTAGTGGCTTATACAGGCCGCATCTGTTCTACACGGCAGCAACAGACCAGTAGCAACAAATGCGAAATGGAATCAGGTTTTTGTTTGTTGTTTTTAGTATATATTTAATAAGAATTTTGCTGATGGAAATCGGTATTATTTTAATAATGTAAAACAGTGATTTCATTGCGAATTCAGAACTGCAGAAGTGTAATGAAATGCGTTTTTTTTAAAGACTCTGCAATTTGTACTTATTTTGATTCCGAAAGATAACTAAAATTGATAGAAACATCAGTTTATCTTATTAAGTGTTTTCATAAAAGGGAGGAATAGAGTTTTTTTGTGGTTTCAATAGACAGAGCCAGTCGGGTTCTTCACAGTGGTATCAGAGCGGTTTCCTGCCAACCTGCAAGGAAATCGGGTCCAGTTAAATTTTATTATTTGAGGGTATTATTTATGGCAGATGACAGGAGATTCATTCCTGGCAGACATTATTACAGGAGAGGCAATTCGCCTCCACCAAATGTGGACGATGCAGATATCCAGTTTGGTACGGTGCTAGGTGGTGATAATAATGCAGGTGGATCAGCAGGCCGGGCCGGGCCCACCGAGGCAGATATAGACAAAGAGGCTAGGGAAACCTTCAAGAACTTAGCCACAGGCCAGCATCATGTAGCTGATGTATTACATGAGCTTTCTGACACTTTGAGACGGTTCACTCTTCCTAGAGGTCAGAGCAAGGAGAGATCACGTGATGCTTCTGTCGCATCACATCAATCACAGGTTGATGACCGGCACAGAGAGTATGAGCCTCGGACCCCGAGACAGGATAGAGCTGATAGGACAGGTGATAGGAGAGATCCATTCAGGCCCCAAGGGCCCAGATTTATGAGGCCATGATGAGGGGAAACTGGAATTGATACCAGAGGCCATTTTGGATATCCGCGAGAGATAGTTGTGCCGAAGAACTATCCGGGAGTATTTAGTCAAGTGGCAGGGGTTACCTGACGAGGATGCCACTTGGGAGGCCGAGGATATTGTGCAGCACCCTGGATTGCGATTGCTTGAGGACAAGCAATTTCAGGGAGGGCAGACTATGATGTCCGCGAAGTAGCAGGTTCTGGGAACCTAAATATGGTTAACTCACCAGCGCGACCCTCGTGAGTTGACAATTTGTTTTGAGGGTCTCAGCGTTCAGATTCTATTTCTGGACTTTCTATTTTTGGATTTATTATTTATAGTAAGTCAGTTGAGGCCAGTTACTATTTCTGGCAGTGCAGTTGAAGACCAGGTTGATCGGCTATTTTTACAGTGGATGCAGGAATCGTCAGAGGCATAATTAATATTAATTAATGACAATATGTTATTAATTAATAACTTGACTATAGTATTATAATAATAATAACTTATTATTATAATGCTTTTAGAAGTTGACGTTTTGAAGACTGGTTAACTGGAATTGGTTTTTAAAAACTCTTGCATTCAAGGAGTTATATATTCGGGCTTATTTGTGAAGTTGATGATCGATTATATTTTATAAAAACCTTGGTCTCGAGAATTGTTCTCATCTTTCTGAGCCCTTGTTGATTTAAAAGGGTCAAATTGGTTCTGGAAGACTGATTCTTCTTGCAACTAATCTTCAATTGATCCCTGATGTATGATCATTCGTTTCTTCATCGTGTTGTTGTAGACGATTGAAGAATCTCTGAAATTTGTCAACAGTTGAACTGAGACCTGCCTAAGAGGTCATCTTGTATCGAATTGGGAGAAGTAAGGCTGGAATTCGCTCTTGTGTGCTGGGCAAATAGTTAAACCTCAAACGCATTGGATATAAGCTGGATTGGAATTAAGATGAATTGAATATAGCTCGTGTGGGAATTTGGGAGTTGGGATACAAATCGCAGCAAGTATAGAATGCTGCCACACAGCCGCATCACCACCAAACGCCGCGGGTATGAGTTCAGACATCATTCACGCCACCAGCAGTCACTAAGGAGTCACTCGGGTGGCTTATACAGGCCGCGTCTGTTCTACACAGCAGCAACGGACTAGTAGTAGCAAATGCGAAATGGAATCAGGTTTTTGTTTGTTGTTTTCAATATATATTTAATAAGAATTTTGCTGATGGAAATCGGTATTATTTTAATAAAGTAAAATAGTGATTTCATTGCGAATTCAGAACTGCAGAAGTGTAATGAAATGCGTTTTTTTTTTAAAGACTCTGCAATTTGTACTTATTTTGATTCCAAAAGATAACTAAAATTGATAGAAAGATCAGTTTATCTTATTAAGTGTTTTCATAAAAGGGAGGAATAGAGTTTTTTTGTGGTTTCAATAGACAGAGCCAGTCGAGTTCTTCACAACTTTCTATGAGGGAATAAGAGGCATTTAAGTCCTTCCTTTCTTTGTTCTGGTTTTAAAGGGTTTTATCCTCAACTTCGAGGAGGAGGGGACATCTCTTGTCGCAAAAGCAGTAAGAACAGTAGCTGGAGCTACTGGAGGAGATGGAGCAATGACAGTATGAGGTGGTGCAACTACAGAAGATTCACCCTATTGTTTATCCTTATCCTTTTGTTGCTTCTGAATCTAAGGGGGTATATGAGTGGCAACCTCCTTTGCATGACCAAAAACTTCTCTGGGTAGAGAGGTGGATGCAACTTTCTTGAATATGGGCACATGAGATCTCTTGACCTTACCAGTATCAAGCTTCAATGGCTTGTCCACCTTCATCGTCATGCGCACAGGTTCCATCTTATATGGCTTATCCAACCATTCCCTGGTACATTCTACTACGTGCCTTGCCCGAAAAACTATATCACCAAGTTCATTGACCTAAATTTCAGCATTTAGAATCGGCCTATCAAAAATCATGACTTCATTGCACAGGGGCAGCAATACATCTTTTGAATCCAACTCCCAATGTTTATCTGATACATACATGCCCTCTGCATCCCAAGCCAAGTCAAGACTCATTTTATAGTAATTTCAAACCCGGACTTCATAATCATCTGAGCACTTCGTCCTGTGGTCCTCAATATGGGGCTCATGCTTGAAATGCGCTCCCATGACATGGCTGAAAGTTCCTATGGAGTCAAATTTCCCCCGAACTATTGAGATGTTCTTTAGAGGGCACTCATCCCACTCTAGGCATACAGCTGTGTGTGTATATTTGTGCACCTGTTACCTGCGACACAACACTTCAATAAGTCATTCTGTTAGTGAGAAACAAGGGTTAATGAGCATATAAAACCTAACATCGACCTATTGCTTTCTAACTAGGATGAGTGTAGCAAATAACATAACAGCCCTCAGATTATGCTAATACCAGTGACATAAACAACCTAGCATGAAAGATTTAAGTTTAAAACAAACTATTTAACTATTTAAACATGCATATTAGTCTAAAATGGGCATTATAACCATGTAAGAAAGTAATTATGGAGTGTGCATGAAGCTAGAAAGGAATGGGTAGCATAACAATGCTTTGAGATTCCTTCAAAATCTTGGCATAACAACACTACTATTCAAAATTTTGAGGCTTATTATGAGCTCCAAATCCCTTCAATTTATA
>MU224933.1:479854-489931 GCA_018584345.1 Thuja plicata
ACTTGTGTCCATTTGAAGAGTTGGGATATATTTGTCCAACCAAGTCAAAGGCCCATTGCTGAAATGGCCAATGTGTTATGAAAGGTATAAGTTCTCTGGCAGGAGCATGGATAGGGTTTCCATGTGTCTGGCATTTAAGACATGCTTTTGAAAACTGAATAGCATCTCTCTCCATGGTAGGCCAGTAATAGCCTACTCTAAGCAGTTTCTTTGCTAATGAAAAGTCATTCGAGTGTGATCCACATACACCTTCGTGGACTTCTTTTAATGCGAGATCGGACTCTTTGAGTTCTAAACACCTAAGAAGTGTACCGTCGAGACCTCGTCGATATAGGTTGTTAGTTATGAGGACATAACGCGATGCTGTCCTAATCAGGGATCTTTTCTCATTCCTGGATAGATTGTTAGGGATGGTTTGGTTAGAAAGGTAAGCAATGATATTGGCATATCGAGATTGGTCTAGGGTGTTCAAAGCACATATTATCTGGTATTCAGGGGTATCAAAGGCAGGATAGGATAGTTCTTCCACCAAGAAGTCATAGCGGAATTGATGTTCTTCCAGTTGTAACATGGATGCCAAGGTAGCCATAGCATTTGCAGCTTTGTTCTCTGATCTTGGTATCTGTTGGAATGTGACGAAGACAAAGTACTTCTTTAGGTCATCAACTAGTTGCTTGTAGGGCATCAACTTCTCATCTTTTGTTTGATACTCCCCATTGACCTGGTTGATAATTAGTTGGGAGTCACCATACACGTGTAACTCTACAATCTTCCACTCTATAGCTAGCTTAAGACCGTTTACCAATGCTTCATATTCTGAAATATTGTTGGTGCATGGAAACATCAATTTGTAAGATTTGGGAATCTTGTAACCCTGAGGAGTTATGAATAGGACCCCTACTCCAAAGCCTTGTTGGGTGAATGAACCGTCAAAGTACATCTTCCATGGATATTCAGTTAGATGCATGATTGTTTCATCAGGGAATTCGATCGTTAAAGGTTCATCATCCTGGAGTGGTGAATCAGCCAATTGATCTGCAAGGACCTGTCCTTTAATAGCTCTTCGTTCTACATATTCAATGTCAAACTCACTTAGAATCAGGACCCATTTTGCCAAACGTCCTGTTAATGCTGTTCTGCTCAAAAGGTACTTTAGAGGATCAATCTTAGCAATGAGCTTCACAGTATGAGAGAGCATGTAGTGCCTCAATTTTTGTGATGCGAAGACGACTGCTAAGCATGCTTTTTCAATGATGCTATAATTGAGCTCATAGGCGACCAGTGTTCTACTAATGTAGTAGATAGCTCTTTCTTTCTTTGTTTCATCTTCTTGAGCTAGTAATACTCCTAGGGATGTAGCTGTAGCTGAAATGTATAGGAGTAAGGGCTTTCCATGAATAGGCGCCATAAGAATAGGAGTAGCCAGGTATCCTTTCAATTCCCTGAAGTTTGCTTCACAGTGTTCATCCCATTTGAAGGTAACCCCTTTATGTAGTAATTTAGTAAAGGGTTGTGCCCTATCTGCAAGTTGGGACATGAATCTCCTGACGGACTGAAGTCTCCCTTGTAGCGTCCTCATTTGACTAATGTTGCGTGGAGGAGCCATCTCTAGTATAGCCTTAACTTTAGTGGGGTCTACCTCAATTCCTTTCGCTGAAACAATGAATCCTAGGAGCTTCCCTGATTGGACCCCAAAGGCACATTTCTTTGGGTTGAGCCTGAGTTGGAATTGTTCCATTCGATCCAATATCTTTCTTAAGTCAGCAATGTGAGTACCTCTTTCTTTGGATTTAGCCAATGTGTCGTCCACGTAGTCCTCCATGTTTTTGTGCATCATGTCATGGAATATAGTTGTTATGGCTCTTTGATATGTTGCATCGGCGTTCTTTAACCCGAAAGGCATGACGTTCTAGCAAAAGGTACCCCATGCGCATGTAAACGCAGTTTTCTCTTGATCCTCAGGGGCAATTTTGATTTGATTATAGCCTGAGAATCCATCCATTAAAGAATACATCTGGAAGCCTGTTGTGAGGTCTATGATCATGTCAATGTTAGGTAGAGGGAAGTCATCTTTCGGACAGGCTTTGTTCAAGTCTCTAAAGTTCGTACAGATCCTAATAGATTTATCGGATTTAGATACGGGGACCACATTGGAGATCCACCCTGCATAGGCAATGACTCGGATAAATCCATCTTTTAACAACTTCTCTAGCTCTGCTTTTACCAATAATGCAACATGAGGATGCATCGTTCTAAGTTTTTGTTTCACGGGCTTGATCCCGGGAGCTATAGATAAGTGATGCATGATTAGATTAGGATCCAGCCCTGGCATATCGGTATAAGACCATGCAAAGTTGATCTTCTTCTCCCTCAGGAACTCTGTGAACTGTGTCTTCTCTTCTGATAAAGATTGTGCAAGGTGGACTATTTGAGGATTGTCAACAGTGCCCAAATTTACTGGTTGTGTTGGTTCAATCAGTACTGAAGACCTTTCCTGAAAGTGTTCGGGGAGGATATCAAGAGTCTCATCCTTTGGCGCCTTTGAGAGGTTTTCACCATTGGATACGTCTTTTTTCTTTACAATTTTGGGATCTGATACTGCCACAGAGTGGTTTTCACCATCAGTCCTCTTTTTCTTTTTAATTTTCAGTTTTTGACTAAGAAACCTGATATCCTCCCGTGACATGTTCTCGCTCCTTGCATTGGTGGAAGAAGGGTAAGGTTCACAAGCATTGAGATAACAAGCTAGGGTGTGGTCATTAGAAAAGTCGAGGATAGGAGTAGGATTTGTTTCAGTCCAATCAATTAAGTCTGGAAGTACCAATGATAGGGAGTCAGACTCTGGGAAGGATAGCATCGCGTTAGCATCAAGACCATTAACCGACATGACACGGTCTGTTAAGTTAATTTCTTCAATAGTTAGATCAATAAGAGTGAGATCGTTGTTAAAAGGGTCATTGTTAGTCATATGCGGACCAAACTCTAGTGACTCGTCAGTAGAAATCTCATCATCATCTCTCCGTAAAAGGAGGCTTTTTGCTTGTAGCCTATGAAATTCTTCTAAACTTATGTAATCACCAGTTTCTTCATCAATGATCAGGGGAAGGAACTCTTCTTCTGCTTCAGGATTATCAGTGTCATTGGGAGTAGTGTTAGACTGTTTACGAGGAGCTGGGGGTGCCGCAAACATGTGAATTGTATCTATTCCAATATCTTCAGTGGCGACAGATAGCTCTTCCCATTCATAATCATGAGAGTCCGTGACCTCATCATCGGATCTGTTTAAGTATTCAGCAATGGTTATCTGATGTACCCGGTTAGCTACCTGTGGATCAAAGTGGGGTAGATCAAGGACATGTGAAACTGTGACCAATTCCCCCCAGTTAGGATGTAAATCCTATTGTCGGGGTGCCTCTTGAGTAATTGTCGCTATTAATGATATCTCTGGACCAGCTGTTATGGTGTCTCCTACCTCTTGAATGTGAGGTTGTGCTAGCAAAGGGGTGTGAAGATCTTGTGGTACCTCAAAGCTGGGTACATAGCGTTCTCCTTGGTAGTTGGGATCCTCCGTGCCAACATGTAATAATCTTTCGTAGGACCACTGCTCTAGTTCATCTGTTTCGTCACTCCCTTTATCTGAGTTTGGACTGCCTTTTGAAGCGGGTTTATCAGTTTTAGTATTAAAACCCAGTCCTGTTTTGTCTCTATTATCCCGGAACTCCATGGGTATAGGTTCAATAAGCCCTCGTCCTGTGTCGTTTAGAGCTCCTTTTCCCTTGTATCCATCTGTTTAAGGAAATCATATCCCTTTCCATACTGTTCCGGGGATATCTTTACATGTTTGACCTCAGCTTCTACCGATTCTCCATTGTAAAGCCAGCCCAAGACTGCCTGTTCTTCTATGTTATCTAAAGAAGATGTGGATGCCTTTACCATGCCAGTTGCTTTGTGTACTTCTGGCTCTTTGGATGCTATAGGTGTGAATGTCAAGGAAGGTTTTCTATAGGATCTTGGTGATACCAGAAGTTCTGTTAGTGAGGGAGTCAGGTCTAGCTTGTACTCTCCCATACCTGTTTCTTCAAGTTTTAAGATTTTGCCAAAACTCTTCATAACCATGTCCTTGGTAGTTTCAAGAGCAATTGCATCCATAGCCTCCTTGTTATGCGGGATCATGCTACCAGCTTTGATATTATTACAAGTGTAGTTAGCATCTGTAGGAATCGTCACTTCCACCCCATTATGTGGGAACTTTATGCACTGGTGGTAAGTGGATGGCACAGCTTGCATTTCGTGAATCCATGGTCTCCCTAACAGGATATTGTAGGCCAAGGGTAGATCCAGAACTTGACATGTGACGTTCCTCTCAATTGGTCCGACTCTAATAGGAAGAACAATAAGACCTTTGGAGGATCTCTCTTCCTCGTCATAGGCCTTGATAGTTATTTTGCTTCTAGAGTCAATTGTCTGTTCTGAGAGACCCAGTCTCTTGATTAGATCAAGTGTACAGATATTCAATCCTGCACCTCCATCTATCAACACGCGTCTAACACAAGATTTATGAATAAGGACTTCGATATGGAGGGGTTGATTATGTGGATGGGTCAATGACTTATCATCCTCTTCAGAAAAGGAGAGGTAATGTGGCACTGAGATGTGATTGACTATCGCTTGGAATTTGTCTATATCGATATCTTTTGGGACGTTAGCAGCATGTAGAGCCTATTCTAGGATTTCCCTGTGTACTGTGGATATTTTGAGCAACTCAAAAATGGAAATTTTGGCAGAGATTCATAACGATTTCTACCAAGTCATATTTTGCTCCAGGAATAGTAACCACATGTTTTGATGTTGGTTTAAGAATAGTTACAATAGGAACCTTGGATGTCGGTGTCGGTTTTGGAGGTCCTTTGATTGTGACCTGTGCTTGGCTCCGTGTTACGGCATTTGAGTGGAATGAGACACCTTTGATTGTGACCACATTGATTGACTCAGTCTTAATGTCTAGCATATTAATCACATCGTCATTGTTGGAATAGGTGTAGTTGACTTTGTTACCTTTCCCTTTAGATGTTTCTCCTTTGTCGTAATTAGGAAAGGGTTTGTTGAATGTTGTATGATCTTCGTTGGTAGTGTGTCCGTCTACTTTGATCTTACCTCCTTCAATGAGGTCTTGGATGACATGCTTAAGCTTAAGGCAATTATTAGTCTTGTGCCCTTTGTTTTTATGGAAGACACAATAGGAATTATCGTCCCACCACCTGGGTTTGACCATTGGTTCCCATGGTTTGGAATCTGGGATTGTGAGAACTTTGTTATCCAATAGTGTCTTTAAAACAGTCTCGAGAGGCTCTCCCAAAGGAGTGAATGTTCTTTGGGGTTTTGAAGTCCATGTCTGACCCTTGCTATTATCATTGTTTGCTTTGGGCATGGGGGTCGTGACTTTGGCATCCTTGCTTGCTTGCATGCTATTAGTCAAATTGAACACATCGGGTTTAGGATTAATGTTAGAGGCGTCAACTACTCCGTCATTAACAACATTCTTGTTTTGCTTCCACCATTTAGGCTTGGAGTTGGAGTTGTTGGTTTTGTTTTCATTTTGAAGGGTGATCTCTCCCCTTTTGACTATGACTTCCTCGATACGGAGGGCATTTTTAATCATTCTGTCGAAGATTGGTGAGTCTTGCATTTGTAATACGTAGTTCAATTCAGGCACTAGATTATTAACGAAGATTTCCATCTTCTCCGTTTCGGAAATGACCCTTGAATATCGTGCAAAAATCTTCCTCCATCTTTGTAGGAAGTGTGTAAATGATTCACCAGTTCTTTGTTTGGTATTACATAGATCCATCATAGTCACATCATGTTGGATGTTGTAGGAGTAATGTTGGATGAATCGTTGGATCAACTCCTCGAATGTTTTGACCTTAGGGTTCAGTTTTGAGAACCACTCCATGGCATTACCTCCTAGACTTCCTGAAAATAGTCGCATGAGGTATGTAGGTTCATGCATGTATTCTATGCTTAAAGCACAGAATTCCCTCACATGATCGTGTGGGTCAGTTTCTCCTATGTATTTGTCATACTTTGGTCTTGCCACGTTGGGAGGAAACGGGATCATAGTGATACTCTTATCGAAAGGAAATGGACAAATGGCGTCCAAAGAGTATTATGTTTTGGGTTTCTCTTTCTCCTGTTTGAGGTTTGTGAGTTCTGTTTGCATCAAAGTGAGTTGCTTGGCAAGAATAGATATAGGAGTTGGTACCTCCTTTTCTTTGATTTTTTCCACATCATAATCCTTAGGTAATTTGACACCTGTGGATGCTAGGTGGAGGAAGTATTTCTCTTTATCCTCGTCAATCATTTTCTCCATTATTTTATGGAATCTCTTGCTCTGTTTGAGTTTTTCATATTCTTCTTCAGTGATTTCATTCTCACTGTCGGATTCAAATAAGGGACGGTCAAACTAAGGTTCTTCTTCCTCATCCGTATCTTCGGGCCTTTTGCCGTTGTTATATTCCTTAAAGGCCCCACTCCATCTGCGAGTATCGCTATCCATTTGTGGGGAGTCTAGATCGAGTAGGGAACTATGAGATGTTTCCCCTTGAAAGTGTGGTGTTTTAAGAGGCACTTTCGATCCTTTAGACGTGTACTTGTTGCGTCTTGTGTTAACCATGAAGTTGTTTCTCAACTTTGTCGATGTTTCCCAATAGTGCAAGTAAGAGTTTCAAACCGTTCAAGTGGGCGTGTCTAGGTAAAAGTAACTATTTGTTGTTGGTGGATGTAAATGATTCCAGCGTCAGAGGGTTAGAATGCCCTGATAGTGAGCTGGGAACCAAGTTGTTGGTAGAAAGCGGGTAGACCACACGTATTGAACCGATCGTAAAAGACTAACTCAGCATGCAAGGTAGACGTTTGAAAGAGTTTTGAAACTTCAACAGGGAGACCAGAAAAGACAACAAGAACCAGCTAAAGAGCCAAAAGGGTATCCTAATCAACTGAGACTTTCTAAGAAATACCTCTGCAAGTATCCATTGTCCTAGATGCGAGCTCCCAGATGCGAGCCTCTAATGACACCAAATGCGAGCCTAAACCCTAGATGCAACTATGTGCTGACCAAATGCGAGGCAGTATACCGGATGCGATCCTAAATACCAGATGCGATACAGGAAATCCAGGATGCGATTTTATGATGCCTTTGTCAGATTTTGCCAATTTTGAAATTTGTATTTTGGGAGTTCGTGCATTTTGTCTAATCTATGATCGTGTTTGGAGACTTGCCAGTGAGTGAAAAACACATGTATCTGAAGGTTTGAATATTGTTGCTTGTTTGAAGGAGTTTATCTTTTTAGTGATTTTTCAGACACGTCAAACAGATTTGCATTGTTAGGAGGGTGAAACAGACACTCATCTTTTTCCTATTCTCTAGGTGGAGGATGAAAATCTTTGCTCGTTGACTCAGGTACACACTCAAATGCTAATCAGAATACAACCATCACCAATCACACAATGGCTCCAGTCATGATGTTGTATTAGCCGACTCCAAACGCAAGTGAGGGCACAATATGACGAGTGTCTTGGGGCAATTACTTTTTGCCTTGCACAAAGATTATCACCCTTTTGAGGATGAATCAGGAATTCTTTCAGTTGAAATTGTTGTAGATTATTGGGCAATCCGTTCGAAACCGTCCCCCATAGAATTGCACAAGGAAAAATTGAGGCGTATAGCCCTATGAGTACCTGAATATATGTAGTCTCGCAAGCAAGATTCAAGCGGCTCCACTCTACATATACCCAAGCATGTTCAAGGAATGATGTCGAAATTCCATGAACAAAACCGGCTCCATCTTCCGAGGCTTTAGCCTACGAGAAAGCAACTATTTATAGAGAGTTGGAAGGGTTGGCGTAAAACCTGTCCTCACTTGGGTCGTTCCCGGGAGATTTTTTCCTCAATCGGCAGGCCCTCTACTATTTAAATATGTGTACAAAGGATTGGCGAGCTTTGGATGTCTGGATTTCTGATTCTTCCGAAGAAGAAGAGCATACTCTCCTAATCTAAGTCGTTTTCTCCCAAAACAGAGTCAAGCAAAGTAGTTCTTTCCCTCAAGCAATGTTGTGCCTGATTTATATGTTCCTATTTTAATGAAAACAAGATGCTTGAAAGTAGATTTGCCTTGTTCAATTAGCCACAATATTTAGTGAGTTTGCTTGTTCAATTTCTATGTCCCAAAAATGAATTATACGGTTGAGCTTGTTCTTTGATCCACAAGATTTAGTGATTTGTGTTGTTCATTTACTGATCCAAAAGAATTATACGATGTGATTGCTTGTTCAGTTAACTCCAAATTCCGTTCAACCCATAAACTGATGTGTGAGTTTCTGATTTTCCTTAAAAGGAAAAGAGCATAGTCCTCTAGTCGGTTTAGTGATAGATTGGAAAATGTATCTTAGTGTTTAAAGCAAGTAAATAGAGGTCAAGATGGGGGTTGGTAACCTGAAAAACCGAGTTAGTATCCGGCTTATACAGGCCGCGTCTGTTCTACACGGCAGCAACGGACCAGTAGTAGCAAATGCGAAATGGAATCAGGTTTTTGTTTGTTGTTTTCAATATATATTTAATAAGAATTTTGCTGATGGAAATCGGTATTATTTTAATAAAGTAAAATAGTGATTTCATTGCGAATTCAGAACTGCAGAAGTGTAATGAAATGCGTTTTTTTTTTAAAGACTCTGCAATTTGTACTTATTTTGATTCCAAAAGATAACTAAAATTGATAGAAAGATCAGTTTATCTTATTAAGTGTTTTCATAAAAGGGAGGAATAGAGTTTTTTTGTGGTTTCAATAGACAGAGCCAGTCGAGTTCTTCACAACTTTCTATGAGGGAATAAGAGGCATTTAAGTCCTTCCTTTCTTTGTTCTGGTTTTAAAGGGTTTTATCCTCAACTTCGAGGAGGAGGGGACATCTCTTGTCGCAAAAGCAGTAAGAACAGTAGCTGGAGCTACTGGAGGAGATGGAGCAATGACAGTATGAGGTGGTGCAACTACAGAAGATTCACCCTATTGTTTATCCTTATCCTTTTGTTGCTTCTGAATCTAAGGGGGTATATGAGTGGCAACCTCCTTTGCATGACCAAAAACTTCTCTGGGTAGAGAGGTGGATGCAACTTTCTTGAATATGGGCACATGAGATCTCTTGACCTTACCAGTATCAAGCTTCAATGGCTTGTCCACCTTCATCGTCATGCGCACAGGTTCCATCTTATATGGCTTATCCAACCATTCCCTGGTACATTCTACTACGTGCCTTGCCCGAAAAACTATATCACCAAGTTCATTGACCTAAATTTCAGCATTTAGAATCGGCCTATCAAAAATCATGACTTCATTGCACAGGGGCAGCAATACATCTTTTGAATCCAACTCCCAATGTTTATCTGATACATACATGCCCTCTGCATCCCAAGCCAAGTCAAGACTCATTTTATAGTAATTTCAAACCCGGACTTCATAATCATCTGAGCACTTCGTCCTGTGGTCCTCAATATGGGGCTCATGCTTGAAATGCGCTCCCATGACATGGCTGAAAGTTCCTATGGAGTCAAATTTCCCCCGAACTATTGAGATGTT
Source organism: Thuja plicata (assembly GCA_018584345.1). Classification (NCBI taxonomy): domain Eukaryota; kingdom Viridiplantae; phylum Streptophyta; class Pinopsida; order Cupressales; family Cupressaceae; genus Thuja; species Thuja plicata. The sequence continues at coordinate 489,481 of MU224933.1, forward strand.
CTTTAGAGGGCACTCATCCCACTCTAGGCATACAGCTGTGTGTGTATATTTGTGCACCTGTTACCTGCGACACAACACTTCAATAAGTCATTCTGTTAGTGAGAAACAAGGGTTAATGAGCATATAAAACCTAACATCGACCTATTGCTTTCTAACTAGGATGAGTGTAGCAAATAACATAACAGCCCTCAGATTATGCTAATACCAGTGACATAAACAACCTAGCATGAAAGATTTAAGTTTAAAACAAACTATTTAACTATTTAAACATGCATATTAGTCTAAAATGGGCATTATAACCATGTAAGAAAGTAATTATGGAGTGTGCATGAAGCTAGAAAGGAATGGGTAGCATAACAATGCTTTGAGATTCCTTCAAAATCTTGGCATAACAACACTACTATTCAAAATTTTGAGGCTTATTATGAGCTCCAAATCCCTTCAATTTATA
>MU224933.1:490273-501451 GCA_018584345.1 Thuja plicata
GAATATAAATGAAATGAATTAAACTTATTTAATTCATTTAAAATATAGAAATTAATTATTTAAGCATTTTATTGCTTTTTAATAATTAAGGGGACTATAGCCATTTTAATTAAATTAAATAGGCTAGAGAAATGGGTTATTTGCAAGTGGACAATTGATTTAGGGGTTTATTTAATTCCTAGCAAATTAATCATTTTTAGCCATGTATTTGATTGATTTTGATTTTGGCTAAAAGTAAATAATTTAGTGATTTGATCACTTTAGGAGATTAAATTGATTTCAAAAGAATTATGCCAAGCAGTAACAGGGTCGTTTGGACATAATTGGGGGTATGATCACACTTAGGGCAAATAGGGTCTATAGTCGGAACAGACCAAATCCAGGTGGTTACAACAGCCTTAGCCACCTTTACGTCCTGGACGGAATGAGCACCAATCCCAATCGAAAACTGGAAACAAAGCTTGTGCTTGGAAACTATTAACCTGTGGGCATCTGATATTTGTCGGCACAGGTCCATGAAAATCAACCTGTCTGATGGGTATCTAGGGAGCTTCTTAGGTTGCCATGTGCAACTGCTACCTTGATGTAAGTAAATGTCCTAAATTGAATGTGATAGTTGCCCACCTTCCTGACCTAGGCAGCTGCCTCCACAGACATTCTCTTTGCAAAATCTCCTTTGATAGACCTAATTATTGCAAAAACAAAGGCATCATTAACAATCTGATACTCAGGGCTGAAAAGATCAAGTTTTGTTTTCGCACCAACTAAGTATAAACCTTATATACATATGCCTTTGGGTCCTATAGTGAACCCTTGACTATTAACCCTAGGTATGAGCCCCGAGTAGCAAGCAAATATACTATGTAAGAGGTCATACAAAACCTCGGGTCAATTTTGACCTTTTGCAGTTGCTCATCAAGATTGTCACTAATGAGCTGCCCCCAATCTATCTTTTTCCTCTTCTTCTGGATGGTGTCGATGTAGAGAAATATCTATGTTTCTAGTTGCCTTGCCTGTGGCAAACCGAAGATGTTGCTCAACAACATGACATGGTTCTTCGTGTCCTCGGTGAGATATGCCCTGTCGAAGTTCATCTTATCAAGTTGGCATATCTTTTAAGGCCTCTCCAAATAGTTTTGATTATCTTCAGATCAACGTTAGGCTCATCTCTGTAGTATCTCTCTACCCTATCCTTTGAGATATTGGAATATTCCTCGGAGATGGGAATGTGAAACACCTCCTCTATATTATTAGGCTTTATGTCCAAGACCATGTCACCCTATTTGTTAAGAACCCTCCTTTCCTCAAGCTTGTAATGCTTAGCAATTATCATGATGAGATCCAGAGATTGAATGGACACCGGAAAACCTGCCACGTGGACGAGACCAGACTGAACTAGAGGAGGCATCAGGTGTTTGGTTGTAAGGATTGGCTATCCTTCAAAGGAAATCATTCAGGTCCATGTGACCAATATTTGTGTTTGTAATCTCACTATGGAGATTGCCCAACTTGGAGGGCTTTGAATAGCCCACGAACTTGTATTTCATTGGAGTTACTATAGGCATACCTTGTTCTGTACTCAAAAAAAGGACACTTGTCAGTATCATTTTATTAGAATCAAACTAACCTAACTTATGCAGAAAAACCAAAACAAGCAACTACAGGGAAAAGTAACTTAAAACAAAACCCCCAAAACCTACTGAAACAAGAATAAAACCCTCAAACCTAAGGTTATTAATAGTTTTGGGGTTTCAACGTCCGGGGATTCAGGAACCGCAAATTCAGGAACGTGTGTGAGCATATGATCTTAATGGCCATTTTATAATAAAGGGAAAAGCATATTTTCCCTTTAGGGTTCGATTGGCTTTGAGAGGGAGATAAAAGGAGATGTTGGCTCATTCTTTGATTATCTTTTACATCTTCATTCTTGGTATTTGCGATTTTGCTCTGAGGAGCGATTCTGGAGAACTGGGACGCAAACCCCAGAGTCTTGTTATTGGGACGCAAACCCCAATAGATGGTTTCAGCAACATTCTACAGTATTATTTCAAAGTTGACAGAGAGTGTTAAGTTTCAGCATTGGGAGTACTTTTGCAGTGTGCGTTGGAGGTCTTGTTTGGCACGTTGGGGTCTTCAGGCTGCCTTGGCGTGACTACAGCAGCTGTATGGCTACCTTTCAGCTGGCACGTGATCTGCTGGTTGGCTTATATCAGCAATCTCTGCCCTTGGTGTTGGGCTGGTTCATTCCTGTAGCTGGCGTCATCATTCCCTATTTGTAAACACCCTTGCAGGCATACTGGATGCATATCTTGCCTGGTACGATTTGTAGCTATTCTGGTTGGGTGGATATTATACTATTGCATACTGTTTTCAGCCTACTTCTTATTTGCTGCTGTTGTTATTTACTGTTTTACTTATATCTGGAAAATACAAAGAAAAAAGAAACAATCCTTCTGCAACTTCTGTCTAATTCTCTAAGACCACAAAGAAAGCACAGGAAAATCTATTATTTTCATTAAAATTTACAGAAGTTCAGCCAAAGGATCCTCTTGGGATCTTTCAATTTCTAATAAATTTAATACTGGAACAAGGATTTTCCAAGAGTTTTCACATCTTTTCCTAAATTAGAATCAAGAATCTTCATAAATTTTCATGCTTTTTCAACCTTTTGATGCTTCAAACTTGATCATTTTTGCTCATTCTTTTGGAGATGGATGCATTTATGATTGTCATGTCAGATCTGGAACTGGATGCCTTTTCTGATTTTTCCTCTTTTAGGTGCCTTTTCAGTGCTTTTTTACTTTTCCTCAGTAGTTGCCTTTTCAAGAAATGCTTTTTGGGTGCCCTTTTTCAGAAGATGCTTTTTCAAGAGATGTCTTTTTAGAAAGTAAATTTTCAACCAACTACCAGACTCGTTCAACTTTCCGGATATACAACAAGATACCATTTTTCCTCTTCCTCAACTAGTGCTCATCTAACCTGCCCAAAATAGACTTACTATAAATAGTAAGTTTGTTTAAAGGTAAAATTAGGGCAAACCAGGACACAGTGAAACTTACTAAAAATAGACACTGCTAAAAATAGTAAGTACTTCTAAACTCAAAATAAGGCCATTCCGGGACGTAGTGAAACTTACTGAAAATAGACATCCTAAAAATAGAAATTTCCAAAAATATCAAGTACATTTCTTTGAGAGTTCAATTCCTTCTCACACTTCGTAATTCACTGATAAACACACAATTTCATTTTAGGAATTAAAGGTGGACAATTCTCTTCTAGACTTAGTCAATTTTACCAATTTTCACTTGAAACACAAGGAACCTCAAAAAATTAAACCAAAAACTACCAAGAATGAAAATCAAAAAGACTAGGCTACAAGCAAAAAGAGGAGATCCTCATTTGCAATGGGGCAATGTGTGAAAAAGTCACAACAAGATACCACGTGGTCTTTTTGAAAGTTCTAGAGGATTGCATCAAAGGTGGTCCCCTATCCCCATTTCTATTTGTTATAATGGTTGAAGCTCTCTATAGAAAGATAAAACAAATACACATGGATGGAATGTGCCAAGGCGTTCAGATTACTAGGAACCTACCTACATTAACTCATCAACAATTCACAAATGACAATCCTATATGGGAAAGTGACAATGAAGGAAGCAAAGCATATCAAGGCCACCATATATGAATATTCAGCAATCTCAGGCCTCGTCATCAATGTAGAAAAGTCTAAAATCTTTGTCTTTAACACCAGGAAATCCTTGCAAAGAACACATTGCAAATCATTTTGGATTTAGTAACAGGAAGATCCCAAATAAGTATCTAGGGGTGTCATTGTTCAATGGTGCAAAGAAGTCAAACTTGTGGAAGGAGGCAATTGCGAATTGTCAAAAGAAGGCTCAAATTGGAAGGGAAAATGTTTAACCCTACTGGGCAGGATGTTGATAATAAAGGAGGTTCTTGCTGCCATACGCATGTACATGATGTCATGGTTGAAGATCACAAAGAAAGCTGAAAGTACATAAGAAATAGCACTAAAAAAATTCTGTGGGAAGGGTCTAATGACGTGAAGAGAATCCCACTAATAGGTTGGTACAAGGTTTGTGAGGATAAAGCACATAATGGAGCAACTATCAAAGATATTGAAATATAGCATCGGTTATTGGGTGCCAAATTACTATGGCAGACACACAGGTGTTCATTGGGACGTTTGAACTACTGTTTCTAGTGGTGTAGCACCTCTTACCACTGCCCACAACATCAGGAATCATCCAAGTTGCTTAAAACTTCATGGTCTAGCTTCATGTGTGCTTCTTCTTGGATCTTGGACATCTTGGAAACTCTCTTGGCACTTCTTGATCATCTTGGACAGCTTTCACAACTATTTGGCCATCCTACGTTTTTGCTCTACCACCTTCATCACTCACCAGCTCAATCTCACCTTCATCCCATCAAGCTCTGGCTTCTTGGTCTTGAAGGGGAGTTGTTTCACACTCATTTCGTCTCATTTGATTGGCATATCATAGTATCTTGAACATTTTCTTGATTTCTATTATCATTTATCGTTTATCAATTATTTATTCTCTATCTATCTTGATTGTCTGTGGAGGTAGAAACACCAAAACATGGATCTAACTTTGCCAAGCCTCTTAAACAAGCTGCCCCAACAATTTTCTTTCTGTCTTGTGTGTAGGTTTCAAAGGAGGCAGGGAGCAATTTTGGGATTCTTCTACCTCCAGGTTGTAAGCTCTCTCTCTCTCTCTCTCTCTCACATTCTTTTACACTTGGAATAGTTGCCTTTATAGTTTATTTGTACTTTCCATTATACACAGTTAGCTTAGCTTCACTTATGTATAGTCAGTTATTGGTCTTGCCTCTTTCTAGTTTTGATCTTTGTACCTTGTCCGTACAGGACACATGGGCGTCGTGCTGGTGTCCTACATCCATGTTGTAGTCCTAGACTTGCGCAGGCATACAGGATAGTGAGCTAACAAATCCAACCAAGTGGTCTTGACTGTTTGCTCTTCCATTTCCGTAAGTCAAAATATTTATATTTGTTTGTACCATACAGTTATTTATGCTTCTTTTGTTTACCTTGCGTCCATTTGAGTTTCAAATCCTATCTAGTTAATTAATCTTCTTGATCACCCTAGCTCACTAGATCACTAGTTTAGTGAGGCGGCGTGAAGGTCGATTCGTCCCTTGGGATTTTATCAATCTTGAGGGTGGCGAATTCCCTTCTCCACAGTAATCATTGGAATTGACACAATCTTCGAAGATGTCCAAATCAATCTTACTAAAGAGAGGCCTTTCTATGTTGTGGGAAGCATGACTATCGATCACAAAGTTTTTGGTACAAGGACAAATGCAGGCCAGGCTATAGAGCTCAGTGGACAGTGACTATTTGAATATCCTGTTCATGGCATATCTGAAAATTTGAGTTGACAAATGACAAGTTGCTAGCTGCTGGAAAACAAAGTCAACAACTATAAACCAAGTTTGGTTTTCTTCCACAAGCCTGCTACATATGTATAGCCAACAGACTAGGTAAGAAGCATGGTATATCATTCAAGAATCAAAATAGAAGAGCACCCCATTTTCTTTACCACAACTGTATTCTTCAACACTCAATTCGAACATTGCCCTTTATACAACTGTACATGGCTATTTTCATGTCAATAAAGAAGCATATAGGTAAGTGTATGTGTTATTCATAGCATTTCCATTTGATTATCTATCTCCCTAAAGTTTTTTGAATTGGGCCTTTCTCATTTATAGGAATTCCCTGTTTTCGAGTAACTTAACACATTGCTAAGAACTAACTTGTAATATTGTTTTTTATTATTTTCCATAGAAATTTGAGACAAGAACAGGGCCAGAAGCACTGTTCTTTTGCTTTCTTTAGTTTTCAGGCAGATTATTAGGTCACGATTGACTTGGTGCTCGAACTAGCGACAACATTGAACCACTAGACTTCTTAATTAATTTATAATTTTAATCGGATCATACTGGCTACCCCGGAGGAATGCAAATAGATTTCCAGATTTTAGCCTGTTGTGTTTGTCCCGGTATCAAACCCCACAAAGGAAATCCAGATGTTTCATCTTTGACAATGAGTCCTGAGACATGAACTTCCAATTTAACCCATCAAAACTAGAAGCCCGACCAATTTACAATATTCAGCTGACACCCACTAGAAAACGGGACGAGCCTTTGACAATGTACACACACACAATCATTTGATACTAATAAACCCAAAACATCCACTATAAAACATGAAGAAAGTCATTGTAAATCAGCGATTATAAACACGAATAATGAAGTTGTAATGAATTCCATCTGAAGAACAGCTGCTGCTTAAATTGGTATTAATGGCATACCAGGTGGATGGGTATTATGGTAATCCCGTACACTGAAGGCTATTGGGTCTCGTTCAAAAGCAGTCGTCCTCAGCCACCCTTTAAATCTTATCGGCCACAGTTTAAATCTTAATGGGCAAATCTCATTTCAAATAATAGGAAAAAGAAATTTGGGAGCACATCCCCTTCGATCCATGCGAGGACTAATGGGGAGAGAGATATTGTCATTTTCAAATCTACGTTAACCATTCAAAAGAATTCGTTTACAATGAGCTTATCCATATTACGTGCGCGGATCACCAAATTTAATATGCCCAAGGTGTACACCGGAAAATACAACACTAGGAGCGGCCGCCATTGAGAGGGAGGATTATAAAGCTTACAAATCTCACCCACTAACTTGTGGAATTTAAGTTTTAGTATGGAACAAAGATAGAACATTAGTACTATTATTACACTTAATTATACTAGCAGTGGTATGCTTGTGTCCATGCAAGGGTGTGTCTATAGGAAATTTGATTTTTCACCTAAAAAATTCTTTTTCGAGGCTTATGGACTAAATAAATGTAGTGTCAATTAAAATGTAAAATATTTTTTTTTCGAGGCCTATGGGCTAAATAAATGTAGTGTCAATTAAAATGTAAAATATTAAAATATTTTTATTTATATCGACAAGAATAGGATAAAGTAAAAAAGGAAGATCATATATATATATGTGTGTGTGTGTGTGCGCGCGCGCGCGTGTGTGTGTGTGTGTGATTTAATCATTCGAAGATAAAAACAATTTTAAGTAGGAATTGAAACCTTATAATAGTTATTATAATTTTATTATTTGTATTTATCTTAATTTAAATTTAAATTCTTTTGTTTATATTAAGTCAAGTTTGAAAATGTAATCTTTGACGAAATGTTCATTTAGATATAGATGTATATATTGACTGGTTAGGAAAACAAATAAATAGAACTATTTGGCAACGAAAAGAACCATTGTAATTTATATTCTTTTAGTGAGCACAAACAATTTGGCAAGCAATTTGTCATGATACATAAATTTCAAACAAGTAGCATTAAAGGATCTAATATGTGTTATTGGATCACATTATCATCGTACAACTAAAACCTTAGTGTCATAAAGCCTAGTAGAAATAGATATGTCTAGTTGTCATAAGATAGAGGATTACAAGTTAGTTCATAAGTCAAATTCTTTTTAGAGCTTAGAGGGAGAGTAAACCTCTTAGAGACCATATTCTAAAAGTTATACTAGATCATATTATAATTATACATGTTATTAATCTTGTAAAAATTTAAGGTTTTTATGTCTATTGGGGTAAAAATCGCTAAATCCTAAAAGCCCTAAATTCCTACTCTCTAAAACTTGCTACATATTATATTTTGTCATTGACTTGCAGTGGCAAGTTATTGGTATTTTAAGTCATGACCTATCTAATTAGTCATGAAAGCAATCAACCCCTCTCACTAGCATATTAACTTTTAACTAAATGTTATATTTCAAATGTCCCTAAGGTTTGGCTTTATAAACATAAGTGGAGATCTTCCCCACATGCTAAATAAATTATTTAAGTTATCCTACTCTCTACATGCCCAAAAGGGGTTGAATGTTTCCTATCTTAAGTAACACAGGTTAGCAAGCAAACCTTTTCAAGCCCTCGCGCTATAACCTTTTTATGTAATGTCATAGATCCCTACATCCCCACAAGGGCAGTCTTGTCTTCCTATTGAAGCATTGTGAACTTTTGGGAGTAGCTATCATATGTCTTCCCTAAGACCTTTCTAACCGCGTGTTCTTTGCTTACCCTTTGACCTGTCAAAGATAATTTTGCATTGAGATCAATAGTCCTCACTTGGTCACGGGATTGAAGTAATGAGCCTGGATCAACTCAATGGAATAACAATAGTTCTTGGTACCTAGGGAAGGAGGAGATATAGAAGTGAGGGGAGAGAGAGAGAAGACAAGGAGATAGTTCATAAAGGGAGAGGGGTAAGTGTTGGAAATATATTTTTGTTTGTTTTGTTGTCAATAATGTCAAACATTGTGGTCCAAAGGTGTTTGTGGTTGCTCAAACACTGTGTTTTGGAACTATTTGTTGGTGAGATATTCAGGTATATTTAAAGGAAGAAGTAAGGTTGTGTGTTGGACATGTTAATGCTATAGAACAATGGAGGACAAGTATGTATTCAGTTCTATAGAACAGTGGAAGACACGTATATATTCTAGAGGTCATGTGAGCATGATGGAATGATGTTTGTCAGAGCTTTAGTGTTATACTCTTAGGTTCAGAAGTCATTGGTTCAATAACAACGCTATACAGTGATATATAGTTATGTTTTCTGGAAGGTTTATGCTCTGAAATCAAGGTTGAGGATGTGCAAATGTATATATAGATGTGATTTAAACTGTATTCAGATTTTGGTCTTTGTTGTGGTGTTTCTTGGTGATCCAAAAAATAGTTCCTGATGATCTAGAAATAATGTTACCAAGTGATGTAGATATGATCAACTGTTGTTCTTGTCCGAAAATGTGTTGTTATAGTTTCTGACGTAGATAGTTGGAAAGTGACATGACATCTGACATGGAGTGTGGATCTCACCGTAGCATGTGGAGGTCTGTATACAGCTGGCAAGTGATGTTGTTCTTTGGGAAATGTGATGCTACATGTTTTAGATGACTATGGAAGTCGTTTCGGTAATTTTGGATCTGGTATTGGGCAATGTATAACATGTTCATGGTCACTCGTTCTCCTAGAGTGGATCATACTTCATGTTTTTGGTTTGAATATTGCTTTGGGTTCTGTAAGATAAGAAAATATCTATCTTACAAAAGTAAAAGGAGGATTGAAATAGAGATATGTTTATTAAAAATGTATAATGTATTAAGAAAGAATGGTTGGATTGATTATTAATTATCTTGAAATGTTGATGTATAAATTGTTCTTTGAGTTGCCTAGATTGTATTGAATTCCTTAACTTGAATTGAATTGTATTGATTGTGTATTTCAATTGTGATTAGGGAGAAGATAAGATGTTCCTCTTTTATTCCCAAATGCACAAATGGGAGATCCAAGTTGATCAACCCCAAAGAAGGGCTAATGCACAAATGAATCAACTATTTGGAAAGGAGAATAACAAAGGAGATACCTCAAATTATGTTAATTATATGTATAGAAATGATATATGACAGTAATTGAAGAAATAGGAGAAATGCACTAACCTTGAAATATTGCAGATCAAAGAATGTTGTTTTTTGAGGTATGTATTGAGTTTTTGGAAAAACTGATAGTTGATCCTGAACCGGAACGCAAAGATGAACAAAACCCAGAAATCTTTTTCCATTCTGATGTCGTCTTATGAAAAAGGTCGACCTTGACCCACAAATGTCAACCCTGACCCAATAATGTCGACCCTGACCTGCACAGGTCCGACAGAAAATCTATTCGCGCCGTCTGAAAGAAAGCTGAAAAGGGTATCCAGATCTGGTCTCAAATCAACTATTATGTACCTGTACCTACAAGAAAAAGGGGATTGTTTGTTGTGGGGGAGGGGTTTGCCTTGGTCAAACCCCGATTTAGGAATTAACCTTAAAATCAATAAAGTACAGAATGCTAGCAAGTAGTAGAATTGAATCTAATAATGAAGCTATGATATTCAATAGATATGTAATTGAAATTCAAATGTATGTAAATATGAAAGCATGAACTCAATAAGAACCATAAACCTCCATGATTGTATGCTTAAAATCAACTTTGAGGAGATGATGAAAGAGTCTTGAGGATGCACAAAGGATCATGAAGGAAGATCACACCACCATGATGGCTAGATCTAGGATTTGAATGTTGAATCTTGAATGTTTGCACCTAATCCCTTCAAAGGCTTGAAAGTTTGAATCCTTGATCTTCCATGGAGAATTTGAATTCTTGAGAGGAAGACTTGAACACCTTGAGAGCTTGGAAATGGATGCTTGAATCTTTTTTCTTCTTGACAAAATCTTGATTAGAGCTTTTTGCACTTAGAAGACTTAGAGAAAATGAGAGAGAGAGACTTCCTTTTATATGAAATTAGGGCACAATCTTCTAAGGAGGCTGACATAGGATAATTAAATTTCAATTAGACCCATGCCCCTCGAAAAGGACCTATATTAAATATAATTTAGGAATCAACACTTCGGAACCTGAAACAGCCGACCCAAAAGCGCCAAAACTAAATTTTTTATGACTCCCGGCAGCCAACAAGCTTCCTGTTTTGAAAGGGGGACCCTGGTCAGGGTCGAGGTTGACCCTGACCTAGGTCAGGGTCGAGGTTGACCTTGACCCAGGGGGTTAGAACCCCTGGAAAATATGCCAGGTGGGGCAGGATGTGCCTGGAGAGGCCCAATCAGGGTCCTGAACCAGCACAGAAGCATGAGATGATGCAGAAATAGGAGGATGATATGGTAGAGGTCAAAAACATCCCCTAAGGAGGGCTAAACGCTCTTAACATGGAAGTGCTTCCATTTTAAGATGATACATTAAGCCCCCACTTTAGCGGGAGTATGGAAATCAAATGTGCTCATGGTAAAGTTAGAGGAGAGAGAATCCTAGTGGATTGCAACAAGGTAGAATATCACTAAGTCAGGGATATGAGCCCCCAAACCAAGGATTCTAACTCAACATACATACATAAAGATATGGAAATAAAGATCAATCAATCATAGAAAACATACATGACTACATAAGTAAGACAAGAACAACACCATAGATAACATAGCTTCATGATCTAATCCTACTAGCATGAAAGAGAAAGAGAGAAAAGAGAAAGTGATTACCTC
>MU224933.1:502250-515213 GCA_018584345.1 Thuja plicata
TAATGACCTAGGACATTCACCTCTCAAATAAGAAGGTGTCCATGGTCAAAACATAGATCTTTATAAGGAAAATAATGTTTGCAACATAAACAAATGCCACTAGGCTAAGGAAAGTAGATCCTTAGATGATGCAAAAATAGGAGGATGATATGGTAGAGGTCAAAAATGTCCCCTAAGGAGGGCTAAACGCTATTAACATGGAAGTGCTTCCATTTTAAGACGATACAGGTTCATGTTATGTGTGACCTATATTTTGGTACAGATGTTTATGGCTTAGGATCTTATTATAATTTTTTGTTGACGTAGTTGACTTTTAATTTGTTTTAATTTTCTTTTGGCATGGCCGACCTTGTTGTAATTTCAATGATCTATCTTGTATATAAGTATAGTATGTGCTTTGGAAAAATATTTAAGAGAGATTTGTGAGAAAAACAGTGACGATCTATAAGGAGAGTTTCAAAAGAGCGGAGTTCAGTTTATGAGGTTGTTGTTTTATGACTGTGGCAGAGTAGAAGGGACAATGATTGTGTATTGCTCAGGTTGATAAAGTTTTGCATGACATCTGAATTATCAGGAGAACTTCTTATTATCTATTAAGAGTAATGTATGTACCTAGTCCCTATGACATTGAATCTTGGGTGCACAAGTTTTTTACAGCATCTTTCTACTTTGGCAATGAGCCTATGTTTGCAAGTTTGGAGCAGTGACCTCCTATCTGTATTTAGTGTTGTATTGGCAATGAGCCTCTAGATGCAAGTACAGAGTAGTAAGATCCTTCTATCTTTGTAATCAGACTATATAAATTAGTAAATTATATTTGTGGAAAAATGCTCGTCGCGGTTTTTCCTAGTTTGGGTTTTTCACATATAAAAATCTTGGTGTTCATGTGTTATTATTTTAGTTCATTATTTACTTAATAAGTTGTGTGGTGGATACCATTGGTGGTTGATTTTCTAAGATTTTGGTTTATACTGATTCATCCCCTGCCCCTCTTAGCATTTGGTGTGTGTTTAATTGTAAGAGGGAGGTGAGAACTTAGATGAGGAACAAGAGGATGAGATAGATAGAGGATAATAGGGAGAGGTGGGAAATGATACATGGATAAGGAGGTAAAGAGGTGAACGCATAGGTAGGGAGACACCTAGAGACAAGAAGAGAGAGGATGTGAGGGAGAGGTGATGACCTACACAATGGAAAGAGAGGGGGGGTAAGGAGGGAGGGGGAGGTAGAGAGAGAGAAAGGAAGAAAATAATAGAGAGAACTAGAAAGGGGAAAGAGAGGAGAGAGGAGAGAGGGACCTAGTGTTGTCCTCTTGGCTATAAAGTGGCCACCACAAGGATCATCATGGAATGCTCTAAGGATATCATATTTTTCATCTTATCTTAGACATCTTTACAAAACATGATCAGGTCCACTATATAAAAAATAATATGTAATCCAAGAATAGGAGAACGTGCATTAAACAAATTGTTTCTTCTCTTTTGGAGAAAAGTGAGGTGGGGTACGCTCTATGACCAAGTAATTAGCTATGTCAGCATACCAAGGATCATAAGTGGTAAGATAAAACAAATTTTCATCAAGGATCGAGTCATCTATTAATGGATCAGATGATGAACTTAGTAACCTAGAAAGAAAGTTCATGAGCAGATTGGCTTTCCCTGGTTTATTACAATTGTAATGGAAAACTCTTATAACAATAAGATCCATCCCAATAGACGCCCATTCACCACTAGTTTTTTTATGAGATATCTTATGGTTGCATGGTTTGTGTTAACAAATATAGGATAGCTAGTGTTTGAATTTGTTTATTGCATAAAGAACATCAAGCATTTATTTTTCTATAATAGTATAATTTACCTTGGTTCATTGCAGATTCTTACTTATGTAATAGAAAACATATTCCAAATTACCTTCTTTATGACCCAATATAGCTTCCATAGAAAAATCAAATGCAGATCAGTGTGTATGTGGAATAGGAGCTTCAAATTAGGTCCTCTGAGAACTGGTGCTTGTCTGAGAACCTCTTTGAGAGATTCAAATGATTGTTGGAAATCATCAATCTGTTCAAATTCTACTTCCTTTGTCAACAATACATACAAAGGTGTTGCTATCATACTTAAATCTTTAATAAAATGTTAGTAATAACCTACATGACTGAGGAAACTTCTAACATCTTGTTGCTTTTGTGGTGCTAGTAAATCTTGAATGATATGTACTTTTGTAGGGTCAACCTTTATACCTTGTGTTGATATAAAATGGCCATGAACTAACCCTCTTCTATCATCATAAAACATTTCTCATGACTAAGGGAGAGATTGTGCTCCTGACATATTCATAGTACCTTCTCCAAATTGTTTAATGTCTCTTCAAGAGAATCACCATAAGTTGTAAAATTATCCATATAAATCTCCATTATTTCATGTGTATAGTCAAAAAAGTACTAAGGACAACCCTTTGAAATGTGGTCGACACATTACACAAACCAAATGGTAATATTGAACATGCATAAGTCCCCCATGGGCAAGTAAATGTTGTTTTATCTTGATCCTTAGGAGAACTTTAATCTGGTTATAACCACTAAACCCATCTAGAAAAGAGAAGCACCTTTTACTAGAGAAGGAGTCAAGAACTTGATCAATGAATGTAAATAAAAATTAATCATTCCTAGTGGCTTCAATCAACTCCTTATAGTCAATACAAACTAGCTATTTTACCTCCTTTATTTGGAACTATGACCAGGGTGAAACCCATTCACTATTTGAAATGGGATAAATGAATCCAACATCTAGAAACTTTTGCAATTTAGTCTTCACAATAACTCTTAAAGTTAGGTTCATTCTTCTCTCACTACAGCAGAATAGGCGATAAGTGCCAAAAATAGCACTGAGTTTTAGTGTAATTTTTGAAGGCATTATATTTTTCCATTAGTATACACAAGGAAAAACATGATCTACACCATCGGTCTACACTACACTGACAGACAAGGCACTACACTACCCGATGCCAAGGTTACCTGATACTGCAAAGTTGTAAGCATCCCGAAAAACACTATTAGGTGTTGCCCGATGACAAAAAGGATACAAAAACTCGACGAGTAATAATAGTACAACCCGAGGGAATAGCAAAGAGAGGAACTCAAAAGACAAAGGGAACCCAATGATCAATTCGACAAAGGAACACCGAAAGAGTTCAGGTTCAACCCGATGACCAAGAAACGACAGTCAGTTACATCTCGCAAAAAGTAGATCTGACTTTCCACGTCAGATAAATCACTGAAGTTGTATATATAGCTTCTTGATTTACTTCAAATCCATTATGTGCGGAGGAAGCAATGTATTTAATATTGTTTTAATTAGTTTTACTGATTTAATACATACAAACTAAAGATCAAGGTCAAGTTGTAAACCTTGGATCTAAGAGTTAACATTGTAATGCGTGATTTTAAGATAGGTCAAATACTTGTATAAATAGGTGCTCAGTCTATTGTAAAACAGTTTTTGTTCAATGAAGATTGTAGCCACGGAGAGCATCTAGAGACTAGACAAGAGAATTCATGCAGAAGGACAAAAAAGAATTAAATCAATTTCAAGCACAAGAACACAGGCTACTAACAAGCAGAGAAATGTATTAATCAGTCACTTAAGGTGATATCATTATTATGAGAGCTTTAATGGATCTGTAATCAGCAATTGTAGATTGCATACAGTCAGGTCAATCATTTTGTACTCATTCTAACAAGTGTAGTACACATAAGAAATCCTTTCAACAAAGGTGGACTTAATAGTCTTATTGTAAATCTCTTAACCGAGTGCACACTTTAATCAGTGTTGCTAAAGCTCTTAACATAGTAGATCTTAACTAGTCTCCACCTTAATACTCCTAACAGGGTAGATCATCATAAGTGATCAATTGTAAGCCTTTACCGACTCCCTTCCATTCTGCAGATAGTGAAGTTTTGTGGGTGCCATCCCCACCGCAGTTTTTACTTCCTAACAGGAGTTTTTTGTGATATCATATCTTGTGCTATGTGTTTATCATTTTCGTGAATGTTTCTATGAATGTTACAAACAATTAAAGATTATGGAATAATACTACATTCATAATAAAGAACAACAATAATGGTTGGTAATGCAGTAATGAATGATTACTAATGATGAATTGTGAAAGGTGTTAAAAGTTTTAGAGGTACTTATTCACCCCTCCCCTCTCAGTACTACTTCTCATTAATTGGACAACAATTGGTATCAGAGCCAAGTATCTTCTTGGAAAAGCTTAAAGGCTTAAGAGAAAAGAACATACAATGGAGAAGTACAATCTTGATAAGAATATTGAGAATAAAAAGCTTGAGATAATTATGTTCTATGAACAGTATAAAGAAGCTAGAATCAAGATGAGAGAGCTATTGGATGAGAGGAAAAGTATGGCAACCCGGAGCAATGAAAAAGATTATCAAGAAGAAGAGATTCCAGATTTCTTTGAATCTTCAAGATCAAATGCAAGTAATACATCAGATACATCAGAAGAGAACATCACAAATCTAAAGGAGATCAGTCAACATCTGATAGAGAAAATAAAGATGTTGTAAATTGGTCAAGAGAGAAGATGGTAAGACTGATTGATGTGATGAGTTCTGCTAGACAAGCTAAAACAGAAAGAACACTTTCTATTGATGACAAAAGGAAGATTACAGAAAATCTACAAGAGAAGGAGTTAGAAATTCAAAGACATGCTGAGCATAACCATGAGATCACAAATCAGATTATTCTTATGAGTCAAGAAGCAAATAGAATGAATGTTGAACTCATTGAAAGAGTGCAGGCTATCAGTGAACTAAGAGAAGAAAATGAAAAACTAAAGCATGAGGTTAGAATTTAGCAACAACATAATGAAGTTATCAAAAAGGTTGAAGAGAGCAATAAAAGAATGAATGATTTTCTTGAAGGACAACGAAGAGTCAACAACAACAACGGTTTAGGCTTTACCAAAAATGAAGAATCATCAAATCAAGCCAATGCAAAGAATGTCTATGAAAATCCAAGACCAAGAAAGATGACATGCAAGAACTATGGAAAGCAAGGCCACACATCAAATGTATGTCGAGGAAAAATGAAAGGTATTCCTAAATCTACATCTTCATTCATAGGATTCTATTATAAATGCAACAAAAAGGGACATAAAGCATATGAATGTAAGTCTAAGATGGATCTACCAAAGAAGGAAACCTACATGGACAAATATTGTCCTACATGCAAGATGAATGGGCACACAGCTAATGAATGCTGGAAAAAAAAAAGACAAGCATGGAAGCCTAAAGGTCAAGAAACTCCCTATCAACCAAAGAGAATCGATAATCAATATGTATGGGACTACAATACTTGGACAAACTATATAGGATGTGGTAGATATGGTCACATTTCTGCAAACTGCATAAGAGCATGGACTAAAAGGTATAGAGGTTGGTCAAACCCCGAAATGGAATGCTTACACTTTCACAAAGTTGGTCATCTGAAGAAAGATTGCAAAGACCGAATGATAGAGACAAGCACATATCCCAATGGAAACACCATTGAAGATATCCGGAGGGCTAGAGACAAAATGTGGAGAAAAGCTTCAAGCAATGATGAAGCTGGACCAAGCAATGAAAATGGTGACACCCCGTCCAATGGATCCAGTAACATCACCAACCCCACTTAAGCTGAACAAGTAAGTATGGAAATGCACTTCACCAAGTCATATTTTGCATTAGTTCCATTATACAAATTGATAGATAGTCAAAATCTGCATAATAAAGATGCATATTATGTTAATTATTATAATTCTGAGGAAACAACCCCGTCGGTATACACATACCGAAAATCATCGATGAACATAATGGATAAGCTATTTTACACTTACCAAAACTTGTCGGTCAACACACAAAGTGGTTAAGTTACCAATGTAACCCAACACCTATCAGTAAGGAAGCAAAGTAAAAGGGGTTGTCATGACAGAATACCGATATCTATCGGTAAAAGAAAAATTGTCAACAGTTGTCCCGAGCATCATGTCAACATCGACAATGATTTTGAAAGTCTTCCCGATGAACCCCATCTTCATGTCTTGACGATTCATTAAGAATTTATGACAAAGACCTAGGGCAAAAGTCTATAAATAGACGACAGGACAACTTCATTTTGCACCCGCGATTTGAAGAGAAAGCAAGAGCGAAAACAGAGCGATTAAAGAATAGAAAGCATAGCGTCCTTGAAATTGATCCAAGCACACAACATATAGAAAATTCATCATTGTCACAGATCAAAGTAAGTACTGAGGGCACCAAAATTATTCTATCGTCATTTTTCAAGAAAATCCTAAATTTCCAGAAAGCCCTAAAACTTGAAAAATGATGGCAACCACGTCAAGAATAGCTAAGATCAAAAGTGATAAAGGGAATGTGGTTAAGTTGATTAAGAATAGCACATGTGTAGAGCCCAAATATAAGATATTCCTGGAGATCACATCAAAACCCGATGAAACTGGAGCGTTTTCTAAAATTTCACCTAGGGTTTTGCTCATAGAAGACGTTAGGTCTTATATTCACTGCAAGATCGCTGAGTTAGGCGATCTGGAGATGGATGAAGCTTATAAGAAGCTTTGTGATGTAGAAGGAAACCTGAAGGAAGAACACAAACATCTAGAGATTAAAGGGATAACCAAAGCCCTACATTTCCCAAGGCACTTCAAAAGATACTAGATAAGGTTAGTCTTGAGCAGAATGCATGATAAGAAGCTATGGCTAGACCAACCCAAGCAAATAACAAAGGATGTCCTCCATGTTGTCACTGGTTATCCAATAACCAACAAGCCTAGGGCGCACAAGCATCCCTCTAGGAAAGAAGTTGAAAAACTCACAAAAGCTGAATGGGACAATAAAGGTCTAAAAGTAAACACCATCACCGACGAAGAACTGAAATTCGGTGCATGTGTAATTGGGTATAAGATTTTTCAAGCAAGAAGATTGAGCAACATATCTGCAACATCAGTAAGAATAGCTTACAAGATAGTGACCAAAGGAATTCAGATGGATCTGTGTGAGATCCTGTTAAAATAACTTGATGAGAACATGATCACAATTAGGTCCACAAAAACCAACACATGTAAGTTCGGCTCACTTATCATGTATATCTTTTTCTACTTTCAAGAGTAGTTTACTTCAGTAGGAAAAGTGAAATGGGACACTAGAAAACTGGTAACATTACAAATTAGTGAACTAATCAAGTCACTAGGAGATAATTTTGAGTCTGTTATGACTGCATACTTCCTTGAATTCAAGGAAAAGATGATGGAAATAATAAGGATTCCTGAACAACTTGTTGAAAAACATAAGGATGAAATATGCTTTATGGTGGATACTGATTTCACTCATATCAAACCGGTTGTACCAAGAATAGCTTGGTTAGCACCACTAGATTATGAAATCAATATAGATCACGCAACCAATGCTATGGATGCATTGATCAATGAGCCTATTGACAACAAGCAACCAAGGTTTGGAACCTATGAAGAGGCTAGATCAAAGATAAAGAGTGGCCTAGAAATCAAGAAAAATGTAAATAAAAAGGATAAGATGGTAAAGAATCTCAAGAAGATTATATCGGTTACAGAGGAGGAACAGGAACAACCAAAGGAAACCGATGAACAGGGCACCATCGATGAAGGGCATGATGAACAAAAATAAGATTTTGAGGAAAATGAATTTGATACACCTCCACCTCCACCTCCACCTCCTACAAAGAAGCAAAGGACAAGGAGTCAAACTACTACAACCGATACCACACCTCTTAAGAAAGGTCAAGTAAGGACCTATATGAGGAAGCAACCAACTAAGAGAAAAAAGAAACAAACTATAAATGAAACACCTACAAAGAGGAGAAAAAGAATGACTAGAACTAAATCTGATTTAGAGGATTCTAAAGAGGATGATCCCGATGTAGTAAAGAAGAATTATAGAAATCAAACTGTTGATGAGGTAGCTGAATCCATTGCTACACATGGTACAATGACTGATAAGAAAATCAGGCAATGGGATACACTCAAACCTGATGAACATAATAAGATACAGGAGGCAATAATCAGTTCAATGGTTAAATTTAAATATGTACCATCTAAATTCATCAATCAAATACCTAAAGAGCTGGTAAGAAAATATCTCAACAATGGTCATATGCTCTACAGACCGAAAGAGAAGCAAGGGAGAGGGTACTAGTAACACTAATGCCTCCCGAATCTAAGATTGAAGAAATCAAAGAGATCATGAAGAAGCACTCAAGCAAATTTGTAGCCAAGATAAGGGCATACAAAGCGCTAGAAAACAAATTCATAGAGCTAGACACAATGACTGAAACAAAATGGAGACAACTCATTGATATGCCAATAGAGTCAACAAGTCGTGAGGAATAATTACTTCTCACCGACACACCTCATAGAGAGGAGGAGACAGACAATGCAAGTCATCAACTCATTGCTCTGGACAATACTGAAAGTGATAATGAGCCCATAAACTTAGACAAAGTCATGGATGATCTTGACATCCAAGATATCACCAACTATGACTTTGATAAAGATCTGCAGAAGAAATATGAAGTAATATTCATTACACTTAAGGATCAGGGACATCAACAAGATTTGATGACATCAAATGATAAAGATATGAATGTTTCTAATGAAACATGGCAAGACACATCAGTCGTGGACTTAACAGAAGCAGAACCTGCAGAGAAGATACAAAAAGATGAGGATGTCATTGCTCAAAAAGATCAAACCGACGAGCAGGACACCACTCTGGATACAGCCCAAGCTACCACTCAAAGAGATATGCCTATATTAATGAAGGCAATCAATATATTAGAGGGTAATGATGGATCTACTACAAAAGACACAAACACACCCGAGGACAAGGGTGAGGTTGAAGCAAAAGAAACCACAGATAATACAATGGAGGCAACTGCAGAGCAAGCTGCAACCAATGATCAGAAAGATTCATCTACTGATCAAAATAAAGAAGAAACACAAAAGGCAAAATAGGACACACAGAAAGATAAGAGTGAAGAAGCAAAGAAAGATGAGATGGAAAATAAAATAGAAGAAAGATCTGCAGAGACACCCAAGGATGATGGAGAGACATCTTCACCTAACCGACAGGTGAACCCCGAGCAGAAGACACTAGAATAATCTTTAACCAAGCCTTCACCAAGAACTTCAAAGAGGAAAAATGAACTCGCAATGGTAGTTCATACATCTGCGTCCCCACAAATCTCAAAGAATAAGAAGGGAAAGCATAAGAATCTAGTAACTCTGGATGAAATCATTGAGATTCCAGTTTGTAATCCAAGGACATTGGATCCAACTGAATTGACCAAGTATGCAAGACTCTGTGAGAGAAAAGCAATGCAAGACAAACTAAGGAAAGCCACAAAGGAGGCAAAGGTACTGGAAGTGACAAGAGGTATACTAATTCAACATATTGTACCTGATGTAGATATTGATCAAAAAGCTCCAATGATTGATCAACTGGTGGTACTCACAAATGCAATAACATCTTAGAACATAGATGCTGAGAAGGTTATGGAAGAAAGACTTGAAAAAAAATATGAGTTCAAGCTAGCAGAAAAGATAAGCCGGGAAGTGGCATTGAAAAAGGTAAAGCTATCTGAATTGGTAAGCACACTTGATCCAATCATCTCAGAAGCTATTAATTTGATACAAAAATTGTGCATGCTTGATCAACTCACATAGGAGTACACCGACAAGATAGCACAAATAAATGTTGATCTTAAGGTAAGTGCACAAATTCTCACAAATAATGAAGAGGCAATAAAATTGCACATTGAGAAACTCAAACATGCTTGAAAAATGAGATAGGACATACAAATTGCAGAGACAAAGTACAAAGATGAGGTAAATAAGCTTCAAGCTCAACTCTTACTGATACTATCACTGCTGCAACAACATGTGACAGAGGCAAACACACTAATTGCCACCCCAGAAATGTCTGTCCTAGACAACATTTATGATATGCATGCAAGGCTAGAGCTAGAGCACATGGCACTAGAACTTCTAAAAGAAAAATGGGAGACATTGCTCGAAGACATCAAAACCACCCATGCTCATATTCTTGACACATTGTAAGTTGTACATTTTTTTCACAGCTTTTGGCATCTTATAAGTTGTACATTTTTGTCATTAGTATCAAATAAAGGGGGAAGTGATATGTACATAGAGTTAGTATAAAGAGGGAAGTGATATGATGTCCAGTCAGTCAGTTGAAAGAGCAACAGACATAAAATGAATGTATAGTACAGAAGCAAGTATACAAGCACACATACTTATACTATATCGATGCATATAGTTAGGGGGAGTCATTTAAATAACAAGGATATAAACATGGATTACATACTAAACACTTTAGTATTATGCACATATCAGTTTTTGATACTAATGTCAAAGGGGGAGATTGAAGGCATTATATTTTTCCATTAGTATACACAAGGAAAAACATGATCTACACCATCGGTTTACACTACACCGACAGAGAGGGCACAACACTACCCGAAGCCAAGGTTACCCGATATTGAAAATTTATAAGAACCCTGACAAACACTATTAGGTGTTGCCCGATGATAAAAAGGATACAGAAACCCAACGAGTAAAAATAGTGCAACCCAATGGAACAAAAAAGAGAGGAACCCGACAGACAAAGAGAACCCAATGATCAGTTCAACAAAGGAACACCGACAGACTTCAAGTTCAACCCGACGACCAAGAAACAACAGTCAGTTACATCCCACAAAAAGTGGTTCTGACTTTCCACGTCAGATAAATCACTGAAGTTGTATATATAGATTCTTGATTTACTTCAAATCCATTATGTGTGGAGGAAGAAATGTATTTAATATTGTTTTAATTAGTTTTACTGATTTAAAACATGCAAACTAAAGATCAAGGTCAAGTTGTAAACCTTGGATCTAAGAGAAAATTGTAATGCGTGATTCTAAGATAGGTCAAATACTTGTATAAATAGGTGCTCAATATATTGTAAAATAGTTGTTGTTCAATGAAGATTGTAGCCACAGAGAGCATCTAGAGACCAGACAAGAGAATTCATGCAGAAGGACAGAAAAGAATTAAATCAGTTTCAAGAACAAGAACATAGGCTACCAACGAGTAGAGAAAGGTATTAATCAGTCACTTAAGGTGATATCATTATTATGAGAGCTTTAATGGATCTATAATCAGCAATTGTAGATTGCATACAGTTAGGTCAATCATTTTGTACTCATTCTAACAAGTATAGTATGCATAAGAAATCCTTTCAAGAAAGGTGGACTTAACAGTCTTATTGTAAATCTCTTAACCAAGTGCACACTTAAATTAGTGTTTCTAAAGCTCTTAACAAAGTAGATCTTAACCGGTCTCCACCTTAATACTCCTAATAGGGTAGATCATCAGAAGTTATCAATTGTAAGCCTTTACTGGCTCCCTTCCATTCTGCAAATAGTGAAGTTTTGTGGGTGCCATCCCCACTGCAGTTTTTACTTCCTAACAGGAGTTTTCTGCGATATCATATTTTGTGTTATGTGTTTATCATTTTCATGAATGTTTCTATGAATTTTACAAACAATTAAAGATTATGGAATAATACTATATGCATAAGAAAGAACACCAGTAATGGTTGGTAATGCAGTAATGAATGATTACTAATGATGAATTGTGAAAGGTGTTAAAAGTTTTAGAGGTACTAATTCACCCCTCCCCTCTCAGTACTACTTCTCATTAATTCCAACAATTTTCACCCTTAAAAAAGCCTTTGAGTTGGCACAAAACCTGGTGCTCAACTACTTCCACTCGACGGCGTTGCATCTAGCATCGCAATTGATGCCATATTTGGTGCTGGAAAATGAAGCGAGCAATTGTGTCCCCCTTTTTCTAGATTTGGCGTCAGATTTTTATTTCGCATTTGATCCTTGTCTTGATTTTGGTTTTGATTTCAATCATTCTTCCAATTGTTTCTTCCAATTTTACTTCTATTAGAACGTCCTTCATTTCTTCTTATTTGGCTTCCTATTTTTGGCTTCTAATTTTGCTTCTATTTTTGTTTCTTTTGTTGCTTCCATTATAACATTGTCTGTTGCTTCTGGTTTTACTTTCCATTTTTCTTCTGTTGTTGCATCCAATTTTTCTTCCACTATAACACCCTTTGTTTCTTCTGGTTTCTCTTCTACGCTTGCTTCCTTGTTTGCTTCTAGTTTTACTTTTGTTTTTGCTTCTTATTTTGCTTCGTGGTTTGCTTCCGATTTTGCTTCCATTATAACACCATTTGTTGCTTCTA
Organism: Thuja plicata; assembly: GCA_018584345.1. Taxonomy (NCBI): domain Eukaryota; kingdom Viridiplantae; phylum Streptophyta; class Pinopsida; order Cupressales; family Cupressaceae; genus Thuja; species Thuja plicata. The sequence goes on from MU224933.1 coordinate 514,618, forward strand.
TTTTTTCTTCTTGTGTTGCTTCTAGTTGGATGCCTATTTTAATGCCACTTTTTGCTTCCAATTTTTCTTCTAGTGTTACTTTCAGTTTTGCTCCTTTTTCGCTTCTATTTTTTGCTCCCATTTTTGCTCCTGATATGGCTTTTGGTTTCGCTCACTTTTTTGCTTCCATTTCTACTCCCAATTTTGCTTCTTATGTTGCTTCCATTTTGACATCTTTTGTTACTTTAAATATGGCTTCTATTATTGCATATTTTGTTGCTTCTAAAATTGCTCCCTTTATTACTCTTTTGTTTGCTATCTAAATTGCTTCTATTTTTTCTTCCTAGATAACGCCAGGTTTTACTTCTAGTTTGGCTTCCATTGTTGCTTCTTTTTTACTTCTAAAAATTATTCTTATTTTACTTCCATATCTTATTAATTTAATATGCTTTATTCCAATTATGAAACCCATGTCAACACCAAGAAGATACACATCAAAATGCCTATAATTTAACTGATTTTGACAACATCCATCCCGAGTAGCAAATTAAAATCATCATATGTAATAAATATTCATCCAAAAATCATCGACCACTTTCAATATATATATATATATA
>MU224933.1:531812-542164 GCA_018584345.1 Thuja plicata
TCAGTGATAAAAATCACCTAGGACATTAAATTGATTAAAAGAATTATGCCAAGCAGTAACAGGGTCGTTTGGACATAAATCGAGGGTATGATCACACTTAGGGCAAATAGGGTCCATAGTTGCGACATACTAAATTCAGGTGGTTACAGTTAACACCTATTGAAGACCATTGACCTCGTTATTTTGAAGGTTTAAACTATAGTTAAGGTGGATGGGTCGTGAGGATGCAATGAATAAAAGGTAACTCATGATGAGTTAGTCACAACTTCGTGACAATTTTTCAAGACAATTTGTTTGGCTCACAAGTGTGCGAGGTGGTTAAACATGTCCAGGGAAATTCTAAAGTGAGTGTGTACAATTCAAACCATATTGAGTGCTATATGGTTGAATATAGGTTGATCTAGTGATCAATTTCCATGTGTGCTTCTGTGTAATCCATGATTGCCATGCTATACAATTCAAGACTTTTTTACTATATTTTGGTGATTGCAGAATGACGACAGATGGGTTTCATATCAGAAGTGACATATGAAGGATGTTGTATTTACTCATGAAATATGATGTATATTATAGAATAATTATGCCTTGTCGCTATTCCTTTGATGAGATGTTGTGATAACCAAGAATGTCATCTTGAAAAGATTTCATAGTTGTGAACTTCACAATAGAGATTACCCAAATTAGCAAGTTGTGATAGTCTATTCGAAACCTAGAGCAATGTTAGTTATAGCTAAATGTGAATGAGATTATGTGCATTCTCGGTATCTATTCCCTTTTGGTTATCTATATGGATTTCTACGTGTTCATGACTCTAATAGTGAGAATTGTCATGAGTGGCATTGTCTGTTGCATGAGGTTGAGACTGTGGAAGACCCTATTACAAGAAGTATATCAGGACCATGGGTTGATGTTGAACTTTGTTTTTGTAGGTATTTATTAAATGCCAAGGGATATTTTAGGGATTTCTTAAATTCTAAGGGTTGTTGTGGGGATTTTTTAACCAAACGGGCCCAGAGTTGGTGCTTATTGTCAAACTGTGGGAGTCTATTGGGGTTCATCAGGAGTTTCTTCCATTAAGGCTACCATTTTATTTCCCCCTCAGGGTTGGGATACAGACTGGGGAATGAATTTAGGACCTGGTGGTGTGGGTTTGTATAATCCTAGTTCATCCTAGGAACTATTCTCATGATTCTCTTCTTAGAAGTGAGATGGTTAGAATCCTACATTTTCCCTTTTCCTCCAACCAAATTCACCATAGTCTGGTAGGGGAATGGATCACGGGCATGGGTGAGTTCCAAACTAGTCCAAACATTAAATATAGCTCTTCATACTACCCCAAAAAGATTTAAAGCATGTCAGGTACAAAGATTAATGGTAGTAGAATAAAATCTTTTTTAGTGGCATGAAGCTTGTTTCATTCCTTAAATATAAAAGGAATTTGAAGGCCATAGAAAAAGGGGGTTATGGTTCTCAAAATTCTTTTTATCTTGTAACTAGGATAATGTTTAGTTTTAGGTTGTTGAAGGTCAATTAATTATGCGATAGTGAAATGGTTAAGCAATGTTAACCAATTTGTGCGATTATAAAAGTTAATTTCATAAAGTTGTCTCCAGATTTGTATACTTTAAATCTTATGAATTCAATACATTAAATATGGCTGACTTTGTCTTTGCAATTTTCTTGTGGGTAAGTTATTTGTTCACGGGTTTGCCTCTGATGAACTATAATTGATTGAATGTTTGAAGATGACAAAGTTGATGATCACCGAGATGCACGAAGTTAATGCAAGACATTAAATCAGTTAATGTATTATATTTTCATTGATGTCAACTTAATATGATATGATTTCTCTTACTCATATTGTCAGAACACTTAAAGATCCAAAGAGACAAAGTTTTTGTTTTCGGTAATCATACACTGAGTGATAGTAAACACCGATGGACAGTGAACCCCGAGCATAGAATTTCACAGTGTAAACCGATGGACAGTGTTACCTGAGCAAGCATTACCGAGATAACTACAATTATCATCAAACATAACTGAAGTCAATGCCCGAGCTATCTACAGTAGTCACCAAGCACAACTAAAGTGTTGACCGATGAGAACTGAAGTTAGGAAATGATAAAACAACTTAGCTGACAGGAGCTAAAGATAGAGTTAACTTATTGTTTACTCTATTTTCATTGATCAGTTAAAAGATAAAGATAATAAGGAGAATTAGAGCATGTTTTATTCCATAAAACAAGGAGAGATTTGTGGAAAAAAGATAAAGTAAGCATGGAGAGCTTTATAGACCAAGAAGTGATCAACAAAGAAAACAAGAAGAACAAGAAATGGTGAAATCATGTCTATAAAGAGAGACAAGTAACTCATAAGAAATGGGGGAAGAATAAGAGAATGCTAAAGAGAATTCTGGTGAAGATAGAAGTCTTCATACAGACCTGATCATACAAGCTAAGGAATAGAGCTAAAGATTTCTACAGACAATGAGCAACAAAGAAGCATCAACATTTATTGAGCATAAATAAGTGGAGCAAAGGAACATAAGAGAAACATTGATTAGAAAGGTATTATGAGCTTATAATAGATCTAAACATCTGCAAAATTAAGTTGTATTTATGAACAGATCATATACTTATTCAGTTTAACCATTGATTCAGAAAATATCTTAACAGAGTAGGATCTAACCATCCTTTATATATTGAGATACATCCCAAGGAGTATCAAAAGGTTTTGATGTTGACAACATAGTGAATGCTAGGTCAAGTGATAAACTGTTAGTGATAAATCCTCTAACAAGGTCGCACTTAATAGTGTGTTTGTAACCTTTAATAGAGTTGGCTCTTCACCGAGCTCACTTCAGAAGAGTGAAAATTTTGGGTTACCAGTCCTAAGTGGTTTTTCCCTTAACGGGGTTTCCACGTTAAAAATCCACGTGTCAAATGGTATATGGTTCATTGCTTTAATGTTTTGCTTTACACATTACTAAAATAGGATTGATTGGTAAACACTAAGTTATTTACTGTATTTCGGTAAAGGCTAAGATTGCTATTGGGTAAAGCTTAAGAAAAAGTATAAACAATATATTCTTAGCAGTAGTTATTTGTTAAGAATATTTAAAGGCATACATCTTGTAGGACTAAAGATAACTAGAGGTTTATATTTGAGATATAAAGTTTTGGTTGGAATTATTGGATTAATATTTGAGGCCACTGATTCACCCCATCCCCCCTCTCAGGTATTCTAACAATTGGTATCAGATCTTGTGTGATTAGAAAGGGAGTTTAAAGACTCAAGCTAAATATCACAAGATGAGAAAAAGGGATGTGCCTAAGTTGAACAAGGACAAATTTGCATCATGGCAAAGAAGGATAAGACTCCACCTATCAGGTATTGGAAATGATGTCACACAGTACCTAAATACTGAATATGTGTTACCTACTAGACCTCTGGCAGTTGATCAATTGAGAGAAAAGCATGAACACAATTCTATGATGATAGAACTTGCTTCCTCACTCTCTGATGTTGAATTTGAATATGTCAAATCATGTACCACTGCAAAGAAAATATGGGACAAACTGAAGCTAGTACATGGAGGAGATACAAATGTGATAAGGGATAAATAAGAAAGCCTAAGAAGAAAGTTTGATGACCTAAGAATGAAAGAAGGAGAAAACCTCACTTAGTATAGTAGCAGAATTAAAGAGGTTGTAAATTCTATATGAGGAGTAGGAGGTGTACTTAAAGAAGAAATAATGGTAAGTAAAATTCTCAGAACCTGACTACATGTTTATGCTATTAGAGTATCTGCTATACAAGAAATGAGAGCAGTAGCAAATAACATTGTTATTCTAGATAGTTTGATTGGTAGACTTATTTTATTTGAGATGAATAACTTTGACAATAGTGTCTTACCATCTATTGAGTCTGCATTCAAATCTTCTCTGAAAGTAAGTAAATCAAGTCATAAACACACTATGAGAAATGATAGTGAAAGTGATAGTGATGAACAAGAAATTGATGAAATTGAAGTACTAATGGCTAGAAGATTGTAGAGAGGAAAAGATAGATACAAAGGTAAATTACCATTGGTATATTTTAATTGCAAAGAGATTGGACAGTTTGCTACTAGATGCCCAAACAAAAGAAAAGATGATAGATCTTATGAAAATAAGTATGGCATAAGTGATGACCAAGACTATCGAAGCAACCAAAAATCTGACAAAAGAGATACCCAAGACTACAAGGATAAAGGAAAGAAGGCTTGTTACCTGGTTGAGAACAAAGCTAAAGATACTAACACCGAGTTTGATGAAGATATTGAGACAATATTTGTTGCTATGAAGGATAATTAAGACAAAGAAGAAAGGTATGTAGAAATTGCACTCATATCTAAGGTTAGCAAGAATGATGTTTGGATTATTGATAGTGACTGTACTCGCCACATGACTGGAGATAAGGAAAATTTTGAAACTTTTGAATATTATAATGGTGGATCAGTAAGAATGGGTAATGAATCACCTTGTCTAATTGAGGGTAAAGGAACCATCATGTTGAATAATCTGATCAAATATGAAAATGCATATTGGGTGAAAGGAATTAACTATAATCTATTGAGTGTTTCACAACTGAATAACATAGGACACCGAGTTGCATTTGAAAACAAAAAGGCAAAGATCTTTAATGAATCAGGAAGGTTGATTGGTACTGGAAAACAAACAAAAGGTAACCTTATCTATCTTGATAATACTGAGACCACCTGTTTATTGGCTAGAAATGAAGACATATGGTTGTGGCATAAAAGGTTATGTCATGTGAACTTTCACAACATGGTTAGGATAAGCAATAAAAGGAAAGTAAGAGGCTTAGCAAGCATGCCAAAACTCGACCATGTCATGTGTAAGAATTGTCAAAAAGGTAAAATGACAAAGTCTAGTTTCAAGAGAAAGACCTATGCATCTAATGTTATTCTAGAATTAGTCTATACTGACTTATGTGGACCAATGAGAACAAAGAGATATTATGGTGATAGATATTTCATTCTATTTGTTGATGATTATTCTAAACTGATGACTGTTATGTTCTTAAAAGAGAAATCAGAAGCATTCAAGATGTTTAAATGGTATAAAGCTATAGTGGAAAAACAAAGTGGAAAGGAACTGAAATTTCTGAGATCAGATAGAGGAGGAGAATTTATTTCTAATGAATTCACTAACTTTTGTAATGAGCATGGAATTAAAAGACAGGTTTCTGCACCAAGGACACCAGAACAAAATGGGATTGCTGAAAGAAGAAACATATCAATATTTGATTCTGCTAGAACATTGATGATTGAGAAAGGCATCACACAAACATTTTGGAGAGAAGCTGTCAGTACTGTTGTCTATGCACTGAACAAAGTTCAATTTAAGAAAGATACCAATAAGACACCTTATGAGCTATGGTATGGATACACACCCAATGTAAGTTACTTCAAAAATTTTGGAAGTCAATGTTATATTTTGAAAGATGATAGAAAGGAAAGCTTGACTCCAAAGGTGATGAAGGAATATTTCTAGGGTATTCTACCAAAATCAAAGCTTATAAATGTCTTAACAAATCCTCTAACAAAATCATTGAAAGTGCAAATGTCAAAGTGGATGAATTTGCTGAGAAAAATGATGAGGAAAGCAAAAAGGAACCATAAGACTACAATAGGTTTGTCTATAGCGAAGAACCTGACACTCTACCCAAGCAAGAGTGTATCACTACCGAGTGACATAACAATGCACCCGAGTATCAGGCTGCAAACACCAAAAATTAGGAAATTGCTCATAATGATACACCGGGCGATGAAGATCAAAATGAAGGTCAAGATGATGATCAGAATGATGAAAAAATAACTGAACTGATACTTGCCAAGTATGTTAGAAGACACCATCCACAAAACCAAATCATAGGAGACAAAAAGACTGGAATGAGAACAAGAAGTAAGTCACTGAACACTAGATGTTTAATTTATGATTTTGAGCCTAAATCTGTTAATACTACACTTGATAATCAGGAATGGGTTAGTGCTATGAATGAAGAGATATAACAGATAGAGAAGAACAAAAAATGGACATTAGTACCTAGAACAGATGACAAAAATGTCATTGGTACCAAATGGATATTCAGAAACAAACATAATGAGAATGGAGAAGTCACAAGGAATAAAGAAAGATTAGTATGAAACGGGTATGCAAAAGAAGAAGGTATTGATTATGGAGAAACCTTTACACCCATTTACAGACTAGAAGGAGTAATAATTCTACATGCTTATTGTTCCTACAAAGGATTCAAGGTATACCAAATGGATGTCAAATCTGCATTCCTAAATGTAATATTAGAAGAAGAGGTATACATTGAACAACCTGAAGGATTTGTTGATCCTAACAAGAGGAAAATGGTATGTAGATTACACAAAGCCTTGTATGGATTGAAACAAGCACTGAGAGCATGGTATGAAAGACTTCACTCTTATCTCATTAGTATTGGATTTGTAAGAATAGGTGAAAATAGTAATCTGTATTTGAAAGATACTAATGATAAGATCTTGATTGCTGAAATATTTGTTGATAATATAATATTTAGAGGTAATGATATGTTATGCAAATGATTTGTTGATGAAATGAGAAAAGAGTTTGATATGTCAATGTTTGGGGAGATCAAATTCTTTCTTGGTCTACAGATTCTTCAACAGGATGTAGGCATCTACATCACACAATCCAAATACATCAAAGAAGTGTTGAATATATTCAAGATAGAATATTATGTAAACCAGTTGGAACACCTATGGCAACCAGATGCAAGCTGACAAAAGAATAAAAGTCAACCGAGGTAAATCATACCTTATATAGATCAATGATTGGTAAACTAATGTATGTTGTACATACTAGACCAAATATAACACATACAGTTGGAATAGTTGCAAGATTCTCTACTAATCCCAAGGAATCACACATGACTGCTATCAAAAGAATTCTGAGATATCTAAAGAATACTAAGCACAATGGTCTCTGGTATGATAAAGAAGGAAAATTTGAGCTTCAATTATATACAGATGTTGATTGGGCTAGAAACCTAGATGATAGAAAGAGCACAACAAGAGGAGCATTCTTTATGGGTGACAAACTTCTCACATGGATAAGTAAGAAGCAAGGATGCATCTCACAATCCACTACAAAAGCATAATACATGGCTGCTACTGCAAATTGCTTTGACATTGCATGGATCAAGCAATTACTGGAAGGTATGAATATGAAAATTCTTGAACCAGTGATTATATATTGTGATAATACAAGTGCAATAAACATTTCAAAGAATCCTATCATACATGCTAAGACAAAGCATATTTCTATCAAGTATCATTACTTAAGATAACAAGTGCAAGAGAAAGAGGTGATACTATAATATGTTCAATCAAAGGAACAATTAGCAAACATATTCACAAAGTCATTTCCTAAAGATACATTTGAGTACCTAAGAAAGAGACTAAGGGTCTGACCCTTGTCTACTCTTCACTAAGCTGACTAGGAGGCTGCATCAGCCTACATATAATCAAAAGATCATTCATGTTGATGCAAGCAAAGAGATGGAATACAAAGATTTATCAGTATGCAGAAAGGTACTTATCTGCACCGAACACCAGAGATATTGTTGGCTACTATAAAGCTCAAGTTGTTGATGGAAAGGAAATTCAAGGAATATATTAAAAAAAGGATTGACTTTGGCATTGTTGTCAAAGGGAGAGACGTATAAAGGGAAGAGATGTAATTATGGAGAGATGTAATAAATATTGAGAGAAGTATTCAATGAAATATATTGTCGTCAAAGAGGGAACATCATAGAAAGATTCAAAGAACATCCATCTAAGGGGGAGAATTGGAAAAGAAAACACTACATATCCATCCACAAAAGGGAGAAGAGATTCTACAGCAAAGGGAGAGACAAAATCAGAAGCTGCTACACCTATCCAGTGAATGACATGAAGAATGAAGAAAGTACTCTGCAAGAATTAAATCCAAGCTAGAAGAGCTTACCAAGAGTCAGACATTTGTATTAGTTATAGAACAATAAGTCTAGTAGAGACTGAAGAAATACAACTGATATATTTTATATTGTATTAATAGTATGTAGTATGTTGCCATCAATGCCAAAGGGAGATATTGATGACCTATAACTGATTAAATGTTTGAAGATGACAAATTTGATGATCACTGAGATATAGAAAGTTAATGCAAGACATTAAATCAATTAATGTATTGTATTGTCATTGATGTCAACTTAATATGATATGATTGCTCATACTCATATTGTCACAACACTTAAAGATCCAAAGAGATAAAGTTTTTGTTTTCGGTATTCATACATCGAGTGACAGTAAACCCCGACAGACAGTGAACCCCGAGCATAGAAGTACACGGTGTAAACAGATAGATAGTGTTACCTCAGTCAGCATTACCGAGCTAACTATAGTTGTCACCAAATAGAACTAAAGTCAATGCCTGAGCTATCTACTGTAATGCCCAAAAATTACACGCCCAAAACGCAACAACTTTTTTTTTTTTTTGAAAGAGAAATTATATTTTAAGTTTACAACAAGAGGGTCTAAGGGGAATCATGACTAGAGTCAACATCCCTTAACCCTAAGCGCTTTTAAATGTACAGGTTTACAAGGTGAAGGTTATCAGTGTCTTCAATCAACCAAGTATTCAATTAGACTTTGATGAAGTGGAGGAAGGAGAAAGATTCACTGTTCTCCGTCTCCAGGGTTATACGAAATGATTGGGTTTACTTATAAGCTAAGTATTCTGCGTAATATTAAACCCTCTAGGTTATGGTACTCCTTAATATTATTTTTATAGAAGTCAGTATACTGGCCACATATATTGACCACATAAAAATAACATTAAGAGTCCTTAAGTTTATCCCAATAAGTTTAATTAGATTTCCCTTTAAATCTCAATTTAAATCTACATCCTTGTTATCTCAAATTTTATTATCAAATGAGTTGATCCCCTAATAATGGTATTTAATTAAATTATYTGGTAGGATCACCTAACCCTTCATCTGGTAAATATTGCTAAGAGAAAAGTTCAAAAGAGGTCAACTAATAAGTCTTCTATAAATAAATAGTTGATTTATAAGAAAAAACTCAATTAATCTATTTGATCTTTCACCCAACCCAACAATATTAAACACTTTTATTTTATTAATCGTAATTCTAACCCCTATATCATTTTAATTTTGGACTAGATCACCTAAGAGTTTAAATCAGGATTAAAATAACGTTATTTTAGGGGAAGTTTAATGAAATAATCCCCTATTGACACCCTACATTATAAATCTCTTTAGTTTACTAAAAATTAAATTTATTAAATCAATTACCCAAAAATTTCATCCTTTCAATCTTAATATGATTTATCTCTAAGCCATTACCCTTAAATTATTTTAACTAGGAATTTGAAGCAGTAATAAGGCAATAACCAATTAAGTGATAACCTAATTACTTATATATCCATACACAAAAAAGAGAGTTTTCTTTTAAATGAATAAGACAAAAGATATATAAATTTTAAAACCTAGAGGGAGGAAAAAGTTTCCCCCTCTTTCCAATCTAAATTTGAAATCCCTAACCCTAATTTTGAAATTAGGGTTAGGGCCCAATAGGGAGGAGGCTAAAAGTTTTAAGTTTGTTCATTTTTTTTTCCCTCTCATTTACCTCTCCCTTCACAACCCTAACTTGATAGTTTTTTTATTTTTATTTTTTTCTTTTCTTTGTTTTGCAGGTCTGAGATCTCCAATGGAGATCCATAAATGAAACAGCAAATACATATATATTTGTATATATATATGCTATTCGCAGTATATATATATATATATATATATAAATATATATATAAATATATATATATTTTTTATGAGTATACACTATCGGATTAGCAGCGGCGCGGAATACCTCGTTAAACAGGCGGCGAGGGTTTTATGCATCGCGCTGTTATATTATAATTTTTTTTTGTTTTAATAAATATGGCAAAGGGGGGAGGAGACCAGTCACCACGGCAGTGGTGACCGAACCCCCACGGCCGCCGCAGACAGCGGCAGCGCCGCTAATGTGGCGGACCGTGGTGGTCTAGGCCACCGCGGTCAGGGGGGCTGGGCCTCCATCCCGCCGTCCCTTTAAGGGACGCGCAGGTTGGGGGGGCTTCGGCCTCCCCACTGCTGTTAAATTTTTTTTTTGTTAAATTTTTTTTTTTATTAATTCGTTTAACTTTAAAATAAAACGCAGAACCTAGAATCATCTGCGCGCTAATAAAGTTACTTTTTTTTTT
>MU224933.1:545596-587710 GCA_018584345.1 Thuja plicata
CCCAAGGAGTATCAAAAGGTTTTCATGTTAGTAATAACTGAGAGGGGGGGGGGGGTGGTGAATTAGTGGCCTAAAAAATATTCTAATTAATCAACCCAAAACTTAGTACCACAATATTAAGCCTCTATTTATCTTCAGTCCTATAAGATGAATGCCTTCAAATATACTTATCAAAATACTACTGCTCGAAATGCTCTGTTAAACCATATTCTTTTAGTTTACTGAATAATAGTCTTTCATTTACTGAAAAAATAGTAAATTACTTAGAGTATACCAATCAATCTAGATTAGTTATGTGTAATGCAAAACACTAAAGTAATGACTTATAACCACATTGACACCTGGATTTTTAACATGGAAACCTTGTTAAGGGAAAAACCACTTAGAATCGGTAACCCAAAATTTTCACTCTTCTGAAGTGAGCTCGGTGAAGAGCCAACCCTGTTAAAGGTTATAAACACATTGTTAGGTGTGACCTTGTTAGAGGATTTAGTAGAATAGTTTTTCACTTGATATCGGGCATCTCTATGCTACCTTCTATGACCAAACCAAGTGTAGTTTGTCAAATGGTATCTGGCATCTCATGTTATCTTCATGATCAAACTTTTTGATACTCCTTGGGATGTATCTCAATATATAAAGAATCTTTAAATCATGCTTGGTTAAGAGACTTTCTGTATCAATGGTTAAACTGAAATAATATGATCCGTTCATATATACAACTTAGACTTGTAGATTTTTAGATCTATTGTAAGATCTTTCAGATCAATAAATCATTTCAATACTTTTTGCTCCACTTTTTGCTCAGTGATTTTGTGTTCCTCTATTGCTCGGTGTCTGCAAAAATCTGTAGCTCTTTCCTCAACTTGATTGATCAGGACTGCATGAAGTTGTTCTTCATCAGTTTCTCTTTAGCATACTCTTTTCTATTCACTCCCTTTTTTTTGTAAAGAATTAAGTTGTCTCTTTATAGACATGATATCACTATTTCTAGGTTCTTGAATTTCTTGATCTTGGCGTGATCCACAATTCTTGTCAATCTAATTTAAAGAATAACTCCTATTTTATCTCGCAGAAATCTTCTTGCCAACTAGACAAAACAACTTTAAATCCTTTACTTATCTTTGGCTTTATCTTGTCGATGAGAACAATGATAACTACCAATTAAGTCTATATTTAGCTTAGCCAGCTAGATATTTTGTCATTTCTGAACTCTAGTTAACTTCGGTGTTTTAACTCTTGTTAGCTTTGGTCAACACTTCAGTTCTCCTCGGGCTTCTCCATTGGGGTTGTCTGTAATTCTGGGTTGTCTTTCCTTCGGGCTTTGTCTGTCTGTCAGGTTACACTGTAATTCTGGCCATCGTTTATGCTTGTGATTCTAATCGTCGGTAATGCTCCTTGAGTTTTTTTCTCGAGCATCACTGTGACTTAACTTTTGGTGATCTCTATCTGTCGGGTTCCACTAATCGTCGGTGTTTGAAGTCACTTAGTGAATGCTTGTCTTTTATGCATTACTAAAAGCATAATCTTTATCTCTCTCATTCTCTAAATTCTTTGACACTTTGAATATAAGTGATCAGATTATATCAAGTTGACATCAATGACAATACAATCCATTAACTAATTTAATGTCTTGCATTATCTTTCTGCATTTTGGTGATCAACTTAACATATTCAAACATTCAGTCAGTTACATGTCATCAATTTATCACTTTGGCATTGATGGAAACACACTACATTATCACACTATATTATTACTAATACAATGTGAAATATAACAGTTTCATCAATCTTTCCTATAGTAACTATTACAAATGTCTGGCTCTCGGTAAGCTCAAATAGCTTAGATTTGTTTCTTGCAGAGTGATGTCTTCAATCTTCAATCCCTTCATTGGTTAGATGTAACAACTTCTTTTTCTATTCTGATATGTGTTCTACCTTGACTGTTCCTCTTCTTGATAATCTCTTTTTCCTTTGACAACAATGTGTGTACTCTCTTCCTTCTGTTACTACTCTCCTTTTGATGGATATTTCATATGTAATTAATCTCTCCTTTTGGATAATGATATAATCTCTTCTTTATACCGATGAGAATTTCTCTCCCTCCTGATAATGAGATAATCTCTCCCTTTGACAACAATGCCAAACACTTTTCTTCTATATCATCTTCCATCCTTTATAATATATTCCTTGAATTTCTATATCCATCAATAATACATTGACTTTGGTGATCGGTGCAGATTTGTACCTTGCTATATACAGATATATTTGTTGTTGTCCATCACTTTAGCTTGCATCAACATGAATGATCTTTGAATTTGTTATAGGCTGATGCAACCTTCTAGTCAACTTACTAATCGATAGACAAGTATTGTACCCCTAGTCTCTTTCTCAGGTACTCAAATGTATCTTTAGGTAATGGCTTAGTGAATATATCAGCTAATTGTTCCTTTAATTGAACATATTCTAGTATCACTTCCTTTCCTATCACTTGTTTCCTTAGATAATGATACTTGATTTCTATATGCTTAGTCTTAGCATGCATGAATGAATTCTTAGAAATGTTAATTGCACTAGTATTATCACAGTAGATAATTAATGGTCCAAGAATCTTCATATTCATACATTCCAACAATTGTTTAATCCATGAAATATTGGAGCAATTTGTAGCAGCAGCCACATATTCTACTTCTATAGTAGACTGAGAGATGCATCCTTGCTTCTTGCTGATCCATGTGACAAGTCTGTCACCCATGAAGAATGCTCCTCCAATTGTGCTCTTTCGGTCATCAATGTTTCTAGCCTAATCAACATCTATATAGACTTGTAGCTTAGATTTCCCTTCTCTTTTATACCATAAGTCATAGTCCTCAGTGTTCTTCATATATTTCAGAATTCTTTTGACAACAGTCATATGTGATTCTTTGGGATTAGCAGAGAATCTTGCAACTATCCCAACTGCATATGCTATATCTAGTCTGGTATGAACAACATACATTAGTTTTCCAATCATTGATCTAAACAATGTTTGATTTACCTCATTATATTTGTCTTCTTTTGTCAATTTACATCCAGTAGCCATAGGTGTTCCAACTGGTTTGGAATCTTCCATCTTGAATATCTTCAACACTTCCTTGATGTATTTGGATTGAGTGATATATATGTCTACATCTTGTTGAAGAATATGTAGACCAAGAAAGAATTTGATCTCCCCAAACATAGACATTTCAAACTCTTTTCTCATTTCATTAGCAAAGGATTTGCATAGCATTTCATTTCCCCCAAAAATGATATCATCAATAAAAATTTCAGCAATTAGAATTTTACCATCGATATCTTCTTTTAAGTATAGATTGTTATTTTCACTTGTTCTTATAAATTCAATGCTAGTGAGATATGAGTGAATTCTTTCATACCAGGCTCTAGGTACTTGTTTCAATCCATACAAGGCTTTATGTAGTCTATATGCCATGTTTCTCATATCTAGATCAACAAACCCTTCTGGTTGCTCAATGTATACCTCTTCTTCAAGTATTCCACTTAGGAATGCAGATTTGACATCCATCTGGTATACCTTGAATCCTTTGTATGCAACACAAGCAAGTAAGATTCTAACTCCTAGTCTAGCAATGGGTGCAAAGGTTTCACCATTATCAATACCTTCTTCTTGTGCATATCCCTTGCAATCTAATCTTGCTTTGTTTCTAGTGATGTTTCCATTCTCATTCAACTTGTTTCTGAATATCCATTTGGTATCGATGACATTCTTGTCATCTGGTCTCGGTACTAGTTTCCATGTACTATTCTTCTCTATTTTTTCTATTTCTTCATTCATAGCACTGACCCATTCCTCATTTTCAAGTGCAGTATTAACAGATTTAGGCTCAAAATCACAAAGTAAACATCTGGTGTTTAGTGACTTATTTCTTGTTCTCATTCCAACCTTCTTGTCTCCTATGATATGATTTTGTGGATGATGTCTTCTGACATACTTGGCAAGTTTTGGGTCAGCTCTATGTTCATCATTCTGATCATCATCTTAATCTTAATTTTGATCTCCATCGTCCAGAACATTATCTTGAGGATTTTCCTATTTTTTGGTAATTGTAACCTAATGCTCGGGTGCAATGTTTTGTTTTTTGGGAGTGATACATTGTTTCTCAGGTACAGTGTCAAGTTATTTAGTATAAACAAATCTATTGTAGTCCTCTAGTTCTTTTCTTCTTTCCTTATCATTCTTTTCTACAAATTCATCTATTTTCACATTTGCACTTTCAATGATCTTGTTAGATGACTTGTTAAGAAATTTATAAGCCTTTTTTTTGGTTGAATACCCTAGAAAGATACCTTCTTCACTTTTGGAGTCAAGTTTTCCATTTCTATCATCCTTCAAAATATAACATTGACTACCAAAGATTTTTAAGTAACTTACATTGGGTGTATGACCATACTAAAGCTCATAGGGTGTCTTCTTTGTGTTCTTCTTCAATTGTACTTTGTTTAATGTGTATACAGCAGTATTGACAGCTTCCCTCCAGAAATTTTGAGTGATCCTTTTCCCAATCATCAATGTTCTTGCACAGTCAACAATTGATCTATTTCTCCTCTCAGCAATTCCATTTTGTTGTGGTGTTCTTGGTGTAGAATCCTGCCTTTTAATTCCATGCTCATTGTAATAGTTAGTGAATTCATCTGAAGTAAATTCCCCATCTCTATCTAACCTTAAGCATTTCAATTTCTTATTACTTTGTTTTTCTACCGTAGCCTTGTACCATTTAAATATCTTGAATGCTTCTGATTTATCTTTTAAAAACATAACTTTCATCATTCTAGAATAATCATCAACAAAGAGAATGAAATACCTATCTCCATAGTAAATTTTTTTCCTCATGGGTCCACATAGATCAGTATGGACTAATTCTAGAATTGCATTAGATGTATGGGCTTTGCTCGTGAAACTAGACTTTGTCATCTTACCTTTTTGACAATTCTTGCACATGATATGCTCAGGCTTAGTCATGCTTGATAAGCCTCTAAATTTTCATTTATTGCTTATATTTGTCATGTTGTCAAAGTTCACATGACACAATCTTTTGTGCCACAACCATATGTCTTCGTTTTTAGCCATTAAACAAGTGGTGTTAATGTCATCAAGATAGAAAAGGTTACCTTTTGTCTGTTCACTAGTTCTGATCAACCTTCCTGATTCATTGAAGATCTTTGCCTTCTTATTTTCAAATGCTACTCTGTGACCTGTATTGTTCAGCTGTGAAACACTTAAATATTATAATTTAGTCCTTTTTACCCAGAAAACATTTTCACATTTGATCAGGTTATTTAACATTATGGTTCCTTTACCTTCAACTGGACAAAGTGTGTCATTACCCATTCTTACGGAACCACCATTATAGTATTCAAAAATTTCAATATTTTTCTTATCACCAGTCATGTGGTGAGTGCAACCATTATCTATGATCCAAACATCATTCTTACTAACCTTAGATATGAGTGTAGTTTCATACCTTTCTTCTTCTTCATCTGAGTCATCCTTCATGGCCACAAATACCATCTCATTGTCTTCCTCAGATTCGATGTCAGTGTCATCAGCCATGTGAAGACATTATATTTTGTCATTAGTATATATAAGGAAAATCATGATCTACACCATCGGTTTACACTACATTGACAGATAGGGCACAACACTACCTGACGCCAAGGTTACTTGATACTTCCAAGTACAAAGCATCCCGACAAACACTAGTCAGTGTTACCTGATGACAAAAAGGTCAAAGGAACTCGATGAGTAACCAACAGTGCAACCCAATGAAACAACAAAGAGAGGAACCTGACATATGAAGGGAGCCCAAGGATCAGTTCAATGAAGGAACACCGACAGACTTTCTGTTCAACCTGACGATCAAGAACTGACAGTCAGTTACATCTCGCAAAAAGTGGATCTAACTTTCCATGTCAGATAAAACACTGAAGTTGTATATTTAGCTTCTTGATTTATTTTAAATGCATTATGTGCAGAGAAAGCAATGCAATTATTATTGTTTTAATTAGTCTAACTGATTTAAAACATGCAAACTAAAGGATCAAGGTCAAGTTGTATACCTTGGATCAAGAGTTAACATTGTAATGCGTGATTCTAGAATAGGTCAAATACTTGTATAAATAGATGCTCAATATATTGTGAACATGTTGTTGGATGATGATTGTAGCCACTGAGAGCATCTAAGGATCAGATAAGAGAATTCATGAAGAAGGACATAAAAGGATCAATTCAATTTTCAAGAATATAACACAGGCTACCGACGAGTAGGAAAAGGTATTGATCAATCACTATAGGTGATATTCATATTATGAGAGCTTTAATGGATCTGTGATCATAAATTATAGATTGCATACAGTTAGGTCAAACATATTGTACTCATTCTATCAAGTGTAGGACACTTAAGAAATCCTTTCAAGAAAGGTGGACCTAACAGTCCTATTGTAAATCTCTTAACCGAGTGCACACTTCATTAGTGTTTCTAAAGCTCTTAACAGAGTAGATCTTAATAGGTCTCCAGTTTAATACTCCTAATAGGATAGAACATCAAAAGTGATCAATTGTAAGCCTTTAGTGGCTCCCTTCCATTCTCCAGATAGTGAAGTTTTGTGGGTGCCACCCCCACCGCAGTTTTTACTTCCAAACAGAAGTTTTCTGCGATATCATATCTTGTGTTATGTGTTTATTACTTTCATGAATGTTTCTATAAATGTTGCAAACAATTAAAGATTATGAATTAATATTACATACATAAGAAAGAACATCAGATATGGTCGGTAATATAGTAAAGAATGGTTACTAATGATCAAAAGTGAAAAGTGTTAAAAGTTTTAGAGGTACTGATTCACCCCTCCCCTCTTAGTACTACTTCCTATTAATCCCAAAAATTGGTATCAGAGATAAGTCTCTTCTTGGAAAGCTTAAAGGCTTAAGAGCAAAGATCATACAATGGAGAAGTACAAACTTGATAAAAATATTGAGAATAAAAAGCTTGAAATACAGATGTTCTATGAAAAACATAAAGAAGCGAGAATCAAGATGAGAGAGTTGTTGGATGAGAGAAAAGGTATGGCAACTCGGAGAAATGAAAAAGATTATCAAGAAGAAGAGATTCCAGATTTCTTTGAATCTTCAGGATCAAATACAATTCATGCATTAGATACATTAGAAGAGAACATCACAAATCTAAAGGACATCAATCAACATCTGACAGAGAAAATAAAGATGCCGCAAATTGGTCAAGAGACCCAGATGGTAAGAATGATTGATGTGATGAGTTCTGTGAGACAGGCTGAAACAAAAAGAACACTAGCTATTGATGATAGAAGGAAGATTACAGAGAAGCTACAAGAGAAGGAGTTATAAATTCAAAGACATGTTGAGCATCACCATGAGATTACAAATCAGATTATTCTTATGAGTCAAGAAGTAAACATAATGAATATAGAACTCATTGAAGGAGTACAGGCTATCGGTGAACTAAGAGAAGAGAATGAAAAACTAAAAGACAAGGTTAGAGTTCAGAAATAACATAATGAAATTATCAGAAAGGCTGAAGAAAGAAATAAAAGAATGGATTATTTTCTTGAAGGACAACGAAGAGTCAAGAACAACAACGGTCTAAGCATTACCAAAAATGGAGAATCATCAAATTAAGACAATCCAAAGAATGTCTATGAAAATCCAAGACCAAGAAAGCTAACATGAAGTCACTGTGGAAGGCAAGGCCACACCTCAAATGTCTGCAAAGTCAAAATGAAAGGTATTCCTAAATCTACATCTTCATTCATAGGATTCTGTTATAAATGTAACAAGAAAGGACATAAAACATATGAATGTAAGTCTAAGATGGATCAACCAAAGAAGGAAACCTACATGGAAAAATACTGTCCTACATGTAAAATGAATGGGCACACAAGTCTTGAATGTTGGAAAAAGAAAAAGCAAGCATGGAAGCCTAAAGGTCAAGAAACTCCCTATCAACCAAAGAGAATCGGTAATCAATATGTATGCGACTACAGTACATGGATAAATTGTACAACATGTGGTAGATATGGTCACATTACTGCAAAATACATGAGAGCATGGACCAAAAGGTCTAGAGGCTGGATAAACCCTAGAATAGCATGCTTACACTATCATAAAGTTGGTCATCTCAAGAAATACTGCACAGACCGAATGACAGAGACAAGCACATATCCCAATGGAAACACCATTGAAGATCTATCTAGAGGGATAGAGAAAAAATGTAGAGAAAAGCTTCAAGCAATGATGAAGCTAGACCAAGCAATGCAAATGGTGACACCCCATCCAATGGATCCAGTGACACCACCACCCCTACTTAAGCTGAACAAGTAAGTATGGAACTGCACTACACCAAGTCATATTTTGCATCAGCTCCATTATACAAATTGATAGATAGAAAAAATCTGCATGAATAAAGATGCAATATTATGTTACTTATTACACTTTTGAGAAAACAATCCCATTGGTAAATACATACCAAAAATCATCGATGAACATAAAGGATGAGATATCTTCAATTACAATTTTCGGTCAAAACATAAAATGGCTAAGTTGCTAATGTAACTCGACACCCGTCGGTAAGGAAGCAAAGTTATAAAGTTGTCATGACAGAACACCGATATCCGTCGGTGAAAGTAGAAATTTTAATAGCTATCTCGAGCATCATGTCAACACTAAAATTTTTATATGAGAGTCTTCCCGATGAACTTTGTCTTCATGAGTCGACGAGTTGTTGAGAATTTATGACAGACTTAGGGAAAAAGTCTATAAATACTCGACATGAGCACTTCATTTCTCACATGCAATTTGATGAAAAAGTAGAGAAAAACCAAAGTGATAAAAGAGAAGATAGTAGAGTGACCTCGAATCAATCCAACACACTCCAAATAGATCATTCGCCATCTACACGAATCAAAGTAAGTACCAGAAATACCGAAGAACTCTATTATCATTTACAGAAAAGCCCTAAAATTTGAAAAATGATGGCAACCACTTCAAGAACTATAAAGATTAAGAATGACAAGAAGAATATGGTTAGGTTGATAAAGAACAACACCTATGTGGAACCAAAATACAAGATATGCCCGGAGATTGCATCGCAACCCGATGAATCCAGTGCATTTTCTAAGATTCTACCTAGGGTTTTGCTAATAGAGGACATAAGGTCCTACATTCACTGTAAGATTGCTGAAATAGGTGATCTAGAGATAGACCAAGCTTACTAGAAGATTTGTGATGCCGAAGGAAACCTAAAAGAACAACATAAGCATCTGCAAGTTAAGGGGATAACTAATGCCCTATATTTCCTGAGAGTTTTCAAAACCGACTGGATTAGATTAGTCTTGAGCATAATGCATCATCAGAAGTTATGGCTAGATCAACCTAAGAAAATCACTAAGGATTTCCTTCATGCTGTAATTGGTTATCAAATAACCAACAAACGTAAGGCAAATAAACATCCCTCTAGGCCAAAAGTTGAAAAGCTCACAAAATCCATGTGGGATAATAGAGGTCTAAAAGTAAACACCATCACCGACGAGGAATTGAGGTTCGGTGCATGTGTAATTGGTTACAAGATCTTCCAAGAAAGCAGGCTTAACAACATTACATCTATAGCAGTAAGCACAACTTAAAAGATAGTGACAAAGGGAATTCAGATGGATCTGTGTGAGATCCTGTTGAAACAACTTGATGAGAACATGACAAAAATCAGGTCTACAAAGACTAACACATGTAAGTTTGGTTCACTTATCATGTGTATATTTTTCTACTTTCAAGAATACTTTCCTTCAGTAGGAAAAGTGAAATGAGATACTACAAAGCCGGTCACACTACAAATTAGTGAACTTATCAAGTCACTAGGAGACAATTTTGACTTAGTGATGACTACATACTTCCTTGAATTCAAGGAAATGATGATGGAAAGAGTGAGGATCCCTAAGCAGTTAATTGAAAAACATAGGGATGAGATATGTTTTATGGTGGATACAGACTTTACCCACATAAAATTGGTTGTACCAAGAACAACTTGGTTAGCCCCTCTTGATTATGAAATCAACATAGATCAAGCAACCAATGCAATTGATGCATTAATCATTGAACCACTTGACAACAAACAACCAAGGTTTGGCACTTATGAAGAGGCCAAGTCAAAGATAAAAATAGGCCTAGTAACCAAGAAGTCTATCAACAAAAAGAATAAAATGGTTAAGAATCTTGAAAAGATTCTATCGGTAAATGAGGAGGAACAAACAAAGGAAATCAATGAATAGGGTGCGATCAGTGAAGGGAAAGATGAGCATAAATCAAATTTCAAGGCCACTGAATTTGATACACCTCCACCTCCTACAAAGAAACATAGAACAAGGAGCCAAACAATAAAAGATAGTACACCTTTGAAGAAAGGTCAAGTGAGGACCTATAAGAGGAAGTAGCCAACAAAGCAAACAAAGCAGCAAACAGAGAAACAAACACCTACAAAGAGGAGAAAAAGAATGTCAGGACTAAATCTGACATTGAAGATTCTAAAGAGGATGAGCCTGATGTAAGTAAGAAAAGTTTTCTTACTAGAACAATTGATGAAATTGCTAAATCAATTGCTACTACCGGTACAATGACTAATAAGAAAATCAGACAATGGGATAAACTTGAGCCAGAGGACCAAAACAAGATACAAGAAGCAATCATCAAGGCAATGGTAAAATTTAAATATGTACCAGCTGAATTTGTCAACCAAATACACAAAGAGCTAGGTAACCAAATATATCAATAATGGTCATATGCTCTTCATACAAAAAGAGAAGCAAGGAAGAGGGTACTTGTCACACTTATGCCTCCCGAATCAAAGATGGAAGAAATCAAAGAAATAATGAAGAAATACTCTAGTAAATTTGTAGCTAAAATTAGAGCATACAAAGTGCTAGAAGATAAGTGTATAGAGATGGATACCATGACTGAGACCAAATGGAGACACCTCTTAGATTTTCCTACGGAGCCAGCAAGTCATGAGAATTAGTTACTTCTCACCGACACACCTCATGTAGAGGAGGAAAAAGATAAAGCCATTCCTAAACATATTGCTTTGGACAATGTTGAAGATATGGAACTAATTGATTTGGACAAAGTCATGGATGATCATGACATTCAAGACATCAAACATTATGACTTTGATAAGGATCCACAAAAATAAGATGATGTAATATTTATATCTCTTAAGGATCAAATCAAGCAACAAGCATTGGAGACCCAAGAAAATAAAGACATGGATGTTCTTGATGAAATATGGCTGGACACATCAATAATTGACATCACAACACTAGACCCTATTGATCAACTTCAAAAAGAGAAGATGTCACTGCTCAACAAGCTAAAATCGATGAGTAGGACACAAATCAAGATGCAGTGCAAGTGAGCACTCAAGATAATATGCCAGTGCTAATAAAGGCCATAAATCTTCTAGAAGGTAATGAAAAATCTAAAGCAATAGATACTAGCATACCCGAGGACAAGGGTGATGCAGAGTCAAAGGACACAACCAAAGCAACCAAGGATACAACTACAGAACAAGCTGCAACCAATGATCAGAAAGACAAATATTCTATTCAAAGTAAAGAGGAAGCACAAAAAGTAGAAGAGGACAAGAAGAAAGAAAAAGGTGAAGAAGCCAAGACAGATGAGAAGGAGAAGAAATCATAAGAAAAAATCTACAGAGAAACCCAAGGTGGATGGAGATACATCTTCACCAAACTGACAGGTGAACCTCGAGTAGAAAACATAAGAAGAATCATCAAAAAAGCCTTCACTGAGTGCATCAGAAAAGATAAATGAACTAGAAATGGTAGTTCATACATCTGCGTCCACTCAAATCTCAAGGAAGAAGAAAAGCAAACATAAGAATCCAATGACTCTGGATGAAATCATTGAGATTCCAATTTGTTATCCCAAGACATTGGATCCAACTGAATTAACAAAGTATGCAAGACTTTGTGAGAGAAAAGCAATGCAAGACAAATAGAGAAAAGCCACCAAAGAGGCAAAGGTACTTGAAGTAGCATGAGCAATACTTCAACAAATTGTGCCTGATGTAGATGTTGATCAAACAACCCCAGTGCTTGATCAATTAGTGGTTCTCATAGATGCAATCACATCTTAGAACATAGATGCTAAGAAGGATATGGAGGATAGACTTGAATAGAAATATGAGTTAAAGTTAGCTGAAAAGATAAGCCAAGAAGTGGCATTGCAAAAGATAAATCTTTCTGAAGTGGTTAGCACAATAGATCCAATAATCTCAGAAGCTATAACCTTAATATAGAAGTTATGCACACTTGATCAACTCACCAATGAGTATACTGACAAGATAGCATAGATAGATGTTGATCTTCAGACAAGTGCACAAAGTCTCACGAATAGTGAAGAGGCAATCAAATTGCACAATAAGAAGCTCAAGCAAGCTCAAAAATTGAGACAAGACATACAGATTGCAGAGACAAAATTCAGAGATGAGGTAAATGAGCTTCAAGCACAACTCTTACTGACACTCTCACTCCTACAACAATATATGACAGAGGCAAAAGCACTAATCGCCACCCCAGAAATGTCTGTCCTAGATAGCATTTATGATATGCATGGAAGAATAGAGCTAGAGAACATGGCCCTAGAACTCCTAAAAGAAAAATGGGAGAAATTGCTTGAAGATATCAAGAACACCTTCTCAAATATTCTGGACACATTGTAAATTACACATTTTTGTCACACTTTTGACAACTTATAAGTTGTACATTTTTTTTATGAGTATCAAATAAAGGGGGAAATGATATGTACAGTCAACAATAAAAGGGGAAATGAAGGATAAGTCAGTTGAAAGAGAAAAGAACAGGGGAATGTAAAGTATAAAGGAAACTATATATGTACACATACTTATACTATACCAATGCATGCAGATAGGTGGAGTCATATAATGACAAGGATATATATATATATATGGTGTACATACTAAACACTTTAGTATTATGCACATATCATTTTTTGATACCATTGTCGAAGGGGGAGATTGAAGACATTATATTTTTCCATTAGTATATACAAGGAAAAACATGATCTACACTACACCGATAAACAGGGCACAACACTACCCGATGCCAAGGTTACCCGATACTGCCAAGTACAAAGAATCCTGATAAACACTAGTCAGTGTTACCTGATGACAAAAAGGTCAAAGGAACCCGACGAGTAACCAACAGTGCAACCCGATGAAACAACAAAGAGAGGAACCTGATAGATGAAGGGAACCCAATGATCAATTCAATGAAGGAACACCGACAGACTTTCTGTTCAACCTGGTGATCAAGAACCGATAGTCAGTTACATCCCACAAAAAGTGGATCTGACTTTCCACATCAGATAAAACACAGAAGTTGTATATTTAGCTTCTTGATTTGTTTTAAATCCATATGTGCAGAGAAAGCAATGTAATTTTTATTATTTCAATCATTCCAACTATTTTAAAATATGCAAACTAAAGGATCAAGGTCAAGTTGTATACCTTGGATCAAGAGTTAACATTGTAATGAGTGATTCTAGAATAGGTCAAATACTTGTATAAATAGATGCTCAATCTATTATGAACATGTTGTTCAATGATGATTGTAGTCACTGAGAGAATCTAAGGATCAAATAAGAGAATTCATGTAGAAGGACAGAAAAAGATCAATTCAATTTTCAAGAACAGAACACAGGCTACTGACAAGCAGGAAAAGGTATTAATCAATGACTATAGGTGATATTCATATTATGAGAGATTTAATGGATCTGTGATTAGCAATTATAGATTGCATATAGTCATGTCAAAAATATTATACTCATTCTAACAAGTGTAGTACACTTAAGAAATCCTTTCAAGAAAGGTGGACCTAATAGTCCTATTGTAAATCTCTTAACTAAGTGCACACTTCATTAGTGTTACTAAAGCTCTTAATAGAGTAGATCTTAATAGGTTTCCACTTTAATACTCCTAATAGGGTAGATCATCAGAAGTGATCAATTGTAAGCCTTTATCAGCTCCCTTCCATTTTGCATATAGTGAATTTTTGTGGGTGCCATCCCCACCGCAGTTTTTACTTCCTAACAGGAGTTTTCTGTGATATCATATCTTGTGGTATGTGTTTATTACTTTCATGAATGTTTCTATGAATTTTGCAAACAATTAAAGATTATGAATTAATATTACATACATAAGACATAACATCAAATATAGTCGGTAATACAGTAAAGAATGGTTATTAATGATCAAAGGTGAAAAATGTTAAAAGTTTTAGAGGTACTGATTCATCCCTCCCCTCTGAGTACTACTTCCCATTAATCCCAACACCATGTTCTCAGCTAGGTAACAATATTTCTTCCCTTTGTCCTTGTAGTCTCAGGTATCTCTCTTGTTAGATTGTTCGTTGCTTTGGTAATCTCTATTATTACCTCTATCAAACTTCTTCTCATATGATCTATCATTACTTCTGTCATCTTTTCTTCTATTAGGACATCTTGTAGCAAAGTGTCCAACCTCTTTACAATTAAAACATACAAGTGGTAATTTACCTTTGCCTCTCTACAATCTTCTTGCCATTAGTGCTTCAATCTCATCAAGATCTTGATCATCATTGTCATTTTTACTATCATTTCTAACAGAGTGTCTATGACTTGATTTAATTATTTTCAAATAATATTTGAATGCAGATTCTATAGATGGTAAGACACTATTATCAAAGTTATTCATCTCAAATGAAATCAATATACCAATCATACTATCTAGAGTAATTGTATTGTTTGCAACTGCTCTCATTTCTTGTATAGAAGAAACTCTAATAGCATATACAGGTAGTAAGGTTCTTAATATTTTACTTACCACTATCTCCTCTTCAAGTACACCTCCAACTCCTCGGATAGCATTGACTACCTCTTTGATTCTGCAGCTATACTGAGTGATATTTTCTCCTTCTTTCATCCTCATGTCATCAAACCTACCTCTCAGGCTTTCTACCTTGGCTCTTAGTACATTAGAATCTCCTCCATGTATCATCTTCAACTTATCCCACATTTAATGCTTAGTAGAGGTGCAAGTTTTGACATCTTCAAACTCAGCATCGGAGAGTGAGGAAGCAAGTTCTATCATCATGCAATTATGCTCATGATTTTCTCTTAATTGCTCAAGAGTGTGAGGTCCTGTAGGCAACACATATTCAGTATCAAGGTGTTGAGTAACATCATTACCAAAACCTGATAAGTGGATTCTTATTTTGCTTTGCCATGAGTCAAAGTTGTCTTTATTCAACTTGGGCACATATCATCTGTTCATCTTGTGATCTTTTGCTTGAGCTATTAAACTCCCTTTCTAAGCACACAAGCTCTGATACCAATTGTTAGTAATAACTAAGAGGGGGGGGGGGGGGGGGAATTAGTGGCCNGGGGGGTGAATTAGTGGCCTAAAAAATATTCCAATTAATCAACCCAGAACTTAGTACCACAATATTAAGCCTCTAGTTATCTTCAGTCCTATAAGATGAATGCCTTCAAATATACTTATCAAATTACTGCTGCTCGAAATGTTCTTTTAAACCATATTCTTTTAGTTTATCGAATAACAGTCTTTCATTTATCGAAAAATAGTATATTACTTAGAGTATACCGATCAATCCAGATTAGTTATGTGTAATACAAAATACTAAATTAATGACTCATAAATACATTGACACATAGACTTTTAACGTGGAAACCTTGTTAAGGAAAAAACCACTTGGGACCGGTAACCCAAAATTTTCACTCTTTTGAAGTGAGCTCGGTGAAGAGCCAACCCTGTTAAAGGTTACAAACACACTGTTAGGTGTGACCTTGTTGGAGGATTTAGTAGAATAGTTTGTCACTTGATATCGGGCATCTCTATGCTACCTTCTATGACCATGTAGTTTTTCAAATGGTATCTTGCATATCATGCTATCTTCATGATCAAACTTTTTGATTCTCCTTGGGATGTATCTCAATATAGAAAGGATCTTTAAATCATGCTTGGTTAAGAGACTTTTTGTATCAATGGTTAAAATAAAACAATATGATCTATTCTCATATACAACTTAGACTTGTAGATTTTCAGATCTACGTAAGCTCTTTCTGATCAACAAATTATTTCAGTACCTTTACTCTACTTTTTGCTCGGTGATGTTGTGTTCCTCTATTGCTCAGTGTCCACAGAAATCTCTAGCTCTTTCCTCAGTTTGATTGATCAGAACTAGATGAAGTTGTTCTTCATCAGTTTCTCTTTAGCATCCTATTTTCTATTCACTCCCCCTTTTTTTGTAAAGAATTAAGTTGTCTCTTTATAGACATGATATCACCATTTCTAGGTTCTTGACTTTCTTGATCTTGGCATGATCCACAATTCTCACCAATATGATTTAAAGCATAACTCATGTTTTATCTCATAAAAATCTTCTTGCCAACTAGACAAAATAACTTTAAATCCTTTACTTATCTTTGGCTTTATCTTTTCGATGAGAACAATGATAACTACCAGTTAAGTCTATATTTAGCTCGGTCAGCTAGATATTTTGTCATTTCTAAACTCCAGTTAACTTTGGTGTTTTAGCTCTTGTTAGCTTCGGTCAACACTTCAGTTTTCCTTGGGCTTCTCCGTCGGGGTTGTCTGTCCTTTGGGCTTTGTCTGTCCATCGAGTTACAATGTAATTATGGCCATCAGTTATGCTTGTGATTATTCTTGTTAGTAATGCTCATCGGGTTTTTTGCTCAGGCATCACTGTGACTTAAATTT
This sequence comes from Thuja plicata, assembly GCA_018584345.1. Taxonomy (NCBI): domain Eukaryota; kingdom Viridiplantae; phylum Streptophyta; class Pinopsida; order Cupressales; family Cupressaceae; genus Thuja; species Thuja plicata. The sequence goes on from MU224933.1 coordinate 562,492, forward strand.
CAGTGATCTCTGTCCGTCGGGTTCCACTAGTTGTCAGTGTTTGAAGTCACTTAGTGAATGCTTGTCTTTTATGCATTACTAAAAGCATAATCTTTATCTCTGTGATTCTCTAAAGTCTTTGACACTTTGAATATAAGCAATCAGATTATATAAAGTTGACATCAATGACAATACAATCCATTAACTAATTTAATGTCTTACATTATCTTTCTGCATTTCAGTGATCAACTTAACATCTTCAAACATTCAATCAGTTACATGTCATCATTTCATGTTGACAACATAGTAAATGCTAGGTCAAGTGATAAAATGTTAGTGATAAAACCTCTAAGAAGGTCATACTTAACAGTGTGTTTGTAACCTTTAACATGGTTGTCTCTTCACCGAGCTCACTTAAGAAGAGTGCAAATTTTGGGTTACCGATCCGAAGTGGTTTTTCTCTTTACAGGGTTTCCACGTTAAAAATCCATGTGTCAAATGTGTATATGGTTCATTGCTTTAATGTTTTGCTTTACACATTACTAAAATAGGATTGATCGGTAAATAGTAAGTTATTTACTATATTTCGGTTAAGGCTAAGACTGCTATTTGGTAAAGCTTAAGAAAAAGGATAAACAGTATATTCTGAGTAGTAGTTATTTGTTAAGAATATTTGAAGTCATACATCTTCTAGGACTGAAGATAACTAGAGGTTTATATTTGAGATATAAAGTTTTGGTTGGAATTATTGGATTAATTTCTAAGGCCACCGATTCACCCCCCCTCTCAGTTATTCTAACAGCCTCAAGGAGAAAGATAAATTTATTTGTGCATATAACAATTATTTTTAGTGTATGAAATGGATTGTTGAAGTAGAAATTTATGATAACATGAGTGAGATTTTTAATGCTAAGCAGTAATATATTCAAAACCCACTGGCTATGTTTCATCTATTCATAGGATCTCTGTCATGACTTTACCTCCACTCTATAGCCTGAGATTGGGCACTGGACTATTGAGTTTCCTTGAGTGGTTTCAAATTTAAAATCAAATTAATCAAATATATTGTTCCTTTCTATTCTTTTCCTTTTTGTTTAATTGATTTGTGTTCTGGTATCTCCATGGTCCTCTGAAAAATGTGGAGGATGTATTTAAAATTATCCATATAACATTCCTCCATGATTCTGAGAAGGAGATATATAATTTATGTGTTCTCAGTGTTTTTTAAAGCAAATGCAATTACTTGTTCAAGTGATGAAATAAAATCTCCATCTACATAAAATGTGTTAATTATCCATACTTGAAGGTCTTTAGATGGTCATTAGAATGAATCTATCATATGTACAGACTTAGAATAAGGAATACCCTCCTGAGTCCCGTAGACCTTGAAGTGAAGAAGGTTTTCCAATCCTTGTCAGTTTGTGCTTTCTTGTCCTCAAGAATAATCTCGAACAAACTACTCATTTACACCTTTTCTAACCTTTTGGAAACTAAAAATCTAGCATTGTCTGCTTCTTGTTCTATCACTCCTTGGTCATTTTTAATCCTCAATCACAAGAAATCACTATGACATAATTCTTTTGAGACATATATATTCTATTACCACTACTACGTCACTGCAAAACCCAGCCAAAAATTAAGACCAATATCTAATGGAGCTTATTTTTTCAAATTAACCAGATAAACATTAACTTCTAGGAACTCTAAATGGTACCCTTCCATCAGTGGTTGTGTAAGGTGGTGACATGTGTTCAAGGAAATGCTGAAGGGAGTGTGTACAATTCAAACCATGTTGAGTGTTATCCACATTTACAGGTCTCTATTTAGCTGCTGAGATAGATTTATCATGTGTGCAGACTTTAAAGTAGGAATACCCTCCTGAGTTTTATGGAGCTCAAAGTGAAGAAGGCTCTTTATGCCTTGTGGAATTACATCTTCTTGTCTCCAATCTATGGATGGTGCAAAAACTATGGTCTAAGTTTCTTAGGATTAAAGGTTGCAAGAAAAATCACTAATAACATCTATTACAACCCCGTATGAGTATGGTAACTAAATGAAATGAGTGGAATTATCACCAAGTGGACCCCCTTGGATGAGTCTTGTAAAATATTAAATCAGATGCAAAAAATTAAAGTATCATTTTACTCAAGAAATATAGTTCAATGGCTGCAGGAATAGCGAGGGAATATATTTCCAATGGCTATAGGAACAGTTAGCTTCTAAACTAATTATTGAACAAAAAATTAAATACTTAACCAAATGAACATAATTATCACCAAGTGGGCCCCTTGGATGAGTCTTCCCAAATATTAACTCATATGTAGAAAATTAAATAATACTTCTATTCATCAAAGTGTTGTTACAACATGGAAGTAATATGTTTACTTTAGCGTGCACAAGACAATTGCATATCCATAAATACTCTAGGATAACATTCATTTAATCACTTGTAAGAGTAATATAGATATATTACATAGTAGCTTGATATCAACAACAAAAATATGGATAGGTTCATGCCCATATATAAATAAGTTTAAGAAATCACTATGAAAAGTATCAACAACTAGGTGCAAAACTCCATAATAATGATGACAAATATTTAAGAAATCATATAAAAAATGAGCATTATTTGGACTCATCACTCCCCCCAACCTAATGGATAGTTTGTCTTCTAACAGGTGCAATCTTATTCCTATGCCTTGATTGCATCTTAAATCATTTATTGTTGTCTGTCCCTTAGTTTCCGCTCTTGGTTTCCAATAAAAGCTATTTTTTATCCAATCTCTCCCACCTAGATTTATCTTCTTGTTCACTATAGAAATAATGTTCTCTATAGTTTGGAATAGGCCACAAAATAATTTGTGGATGAATAGGCCTAAATGAACATACTTTGGTGCCCTCCTAATAATGGTTGCATAAAAATTCTGCAAGGAATGGGGTTCGGTTTGCTTTAGGTCACCAGGTAACCCATTCCATCTTTGTGTCAAATATACCAACATTGTCCCTCCTAATCTTGTAGCTGCATGTTCAAATTCCTTAAGGCTTCTTCTCTCACAGCTAGGATCTGTTGTTTGCATTCAAGTTTGTAGATAAATCTATGCGAAGTATAGAAAATGTTTGTAGGTTCACCTGATTCTTCGCTTAAAGGTAAAGGGGTATCAATCTCCTTTCCTCTATGTGATATGAATTGTTTCCCCCAACTATTTTCATTTTGAATCCAAGACATTAGTGCCCTAAAATGAATATCATTGATATACATTAATGGATTCCACTCATCATCATTAGGAACAACACAGTTGTGCAAGTATTGTCACAGAGTAAGTTTTTTGTTGCTATTGGGGAAGACTGGTAAACTTGGAAGAAGTCTTGTGGAAACTTTATAGAATGGTTTAAACTAGAGACTACTCTTGAAAATTGAAAATAAATACTAAGATCCTTGAGATGCAGTGCATATATGCTTGGGGAAGTTCTACATTCTAAAATTTTTTGCACTAAGTTCATCACATTCTTTACCTTCTCGGTTAATGCAACAATTTTTGTATTCTTACCCTCAATCTCCTTGTCTTTCTTTGTAACACTTCCCACAACATGTGTTGCTCTTTATTGCATTATTCTTCCTTATCCTTCATATCTTTCCATAAATATAGGGATATTTATTCCCATAAGAAAGTAGTATGTGGATGAATACCTACTGGGAATCACCTTTGTTCTGGTTCTCCACCTGTCACTTTCTCAGCTGCGATAACGAGCCTTGCTAATCCTAAATTCTCTTGTTTTGGGATTCCTCTAGGGAAATTCCATTTCTCGAGATATCTATTCATCCTCCTCCTTAGATTATTTTGTAGGCATTGTTTCCCTATTGTGTTGCTAAGATGATGAGGTAAATTTGGGGCTTCCCTTGGGAGGTCTGTTATGGATTATCCCTTTTTCTTCACTAGGAGTTGTATGAACATAGTCCGAAGATTCAATTTAGATGTTCACCCTAGGTATAGTAGATTTTTCATGTTTACTAGGGTTACCCTTGACCTTATGACTCTTCCTCTATGATATTTTCTCTATAGTTTTTGTTGTATTAGACTTTTTAGTAGTATTTTCACCATTCTCAGTGGCCATAAGAGGTTCTTCATCCCTAGTTTTCTAGTTTCTAGGGCTAGGGTTTTCCTTCACAAATTTTTGCATTTTAGCTTTCCCTTTTCATCCTTAGTCTTTTTTACTTTTCCCTTTTCCCTTGCTACTAATGCCCTAGTGTGAACTTCTGATTTAGGGAAACCTCATCATTAGGGTCTGAAGAGGAAATATTTACATATTTGTGCAAAGATTCATGTGAAATTGTTTCAGCAGTAGGAGTGTTTGTGCAAGGAACTTCCTTAGAAGTTAAAGCCCTAGGGGAAAATTTTGTAACTGTTGCCTCCCCACTAACCCTATGGGTCAATAGCTGACCTCTAATACACACATTCATCACTATGAAGTTTTTAATTTTCAAAAATCATCCCATGACATCCCAGGCACATCTTGTAAGGACCTTTCAACAAGAAATTAATTAAACAGTAATGGGAAATAGAGTTTTCCCTTCCTTTCTATGTCTCAACAATCATGATTGCTAGTAGGGTATATAGCACATTAGGGACACTCATTCTCCTTCCATGTCACATGTGGCTTAGAAGCTTGAAGTGTATAGAGTGAAGAGATGCTTGTTAAACCTCATGGGTAATGTATCTAATAATATAAACTAAAAAATGTATCCATTTTCCTGATAAAAGAAAGCCTCCTTGTTTCTTGTTTATCTATTTCAAATGGAGGATCCTTAGGTCTTCCAAACTTTTCTCTAGCTATTCTGGCATCTTTAGTTTGAGGGTAGGGTTCTCCTACAACACGAATCCCTTAAACTTTGGTAGTCCTCTCCTTCATGGCAGTAACCTTCAAACCCTTCACCAATTCCTTGCCATTGTTAAATGTCTGAGAAAATTCCATAAAAATTTCATTACTAAACCCATTCAACTTCAAAAAATAGTCTAACCAACCATGATTCCTAAATACTGGCTCATAGAGTGCATCCTGAAGTATTAGTTGATGAATTTTTGGTTCACTTCTCACCGATGGACTTCCCATGTTTCTAGTTAGACTTTTCGAAACACCTCTTCTCCACAATTCCTTAGTTGCAAAATCACCTAATTCCTCTCTCAATGATGTGTATCCTTCTCGTAGTCCTAACGCTAATGTCACATAACCTTTCTATTTACCCCCCATTTAGTGGAATTTATGACAACTTATTAAACAATAAGGAAGACATTAAAGAAGGATTTCAAATTTTAATACTTTGACATGATGGCACATAGAACATAGGTATGCATAATTATGCATATATGACATGTGGGAACACACTCCCCCAACCTATACAGAAGCACGTGTCCACTCATCCCTGACTATGGGGTAACTAGAATGCACCCATATACAATGTTATTTTTTGAAAGTCTATTTTATTTACACTATATTATCTTGTATTCTGGTTGCACCATAGAAAACGTCATTGCCTAATTAAGTACTTGAAATTAAAAGAGTGAGATCTTTCCTAATCTATTTTATGTAGACTATCTTGTCAGCACAAGTATATGAGGAAAAATTTAGCAAGTTTAGTAAATGGATGCCACCATTCAACATTTTGAGGAATGTGAACTATATTTCTGAGGCAGTAAGGCTATAAATGATGCTTCCTGGTTTGAACATTTGAATTAGGTTAGTTTTCCTTTAATTGAGGAAGTCAAGGATGGATTTATTAGATAAGATAAGTATTTTATGGTATAGGAAGACATGGTATAACATAATTTAATTACAGGAAACATACACAGATCAAAAAATGAAGCCGCATGATGCTAATATTGTATTTATAGGGATATGAGAAGGGTTTTTGGTATTTATAGGGATATTAGAATGCTTTATTGTAGCTACAAACTTTTTATGTAGTTTTCAACTTATTTCAATCCTTGAATCTACCGCTCTGATTATCTTGAATCAGGGTGATACAGATTAGGCTATCGGTGTAGGTATTGAAGGTAGGGTGTTGGAGTCGCTTATATCTCCATGGGAAGAAATGTAAAAGTTGTCCCCTACTGGGAAAGTCAATGAGAGTCTTGCATTCTTTCATTTTTAGATTCTATAACTAATCATGATTGATATTGGCATGACTCCCTTTCCTGGATGATTCGCTGAAAGCACTGGCCTGGTAACCATAGCTTCCTTGTATATCAGCCAAGCAGTTTTACTACAAGACAAGATTAGTGGTAACAAACTCTATTAGGATACATATTAATGGCGGTAGAATCAAATATTTTTTAGTGGCCTAAAACTTGTTTCATTCCTTAAATATAAAAAGGAATTCCAAGGTCATAGAATAAGGGAGTTCTGGTTTTGAAAATTCTCTTTATCTTGTAACTAGGACAATGTTTAGTTTCAATTTGTTGAAGGTGAATGTAATTATGAGATAGTGTAATCTCATGAGCAATGTTAACTAGTTTGTGAAATTATAAACACTAATGTCATAAATTTGTATCTAGCTTTGTATACTTTAAATCATATGAATTTAATACATTAAATATGCTTGACGTTATCTCTGCAATTTTCTTGTGGGTGTGTTATTGGATCATGAGTCTCTCTCAAGGAGAGAGTTAAATTTATTTGTGCAGATAAAAATGATTTTTAGTGTATACAATTGATTGTTGAAGTAGAAATTTATGATAGCATGAGTGCACTTGTTAATGTTAAACTTTAATATATTCAAAAACCACTAGTTAAGTGTCATCTGTTCAGAGGATCTCTGTCATGGCTTTACTTTCACTCTGTAGCCTTAGACAGTTGTATGGGGAGAAGGATGCTTCTCAATTTCAAGAAATCTTAGTGTTTTCTCAAGGTGTCATAAGGTCCTAAAGAACATTTACAATCAATTCAAATATTTTTGAAGGCAATTGATACCATTTAACTCATGTAGACCTATAAGGTCCTGATTGGGTCAAACATGGTCAAACCACCCAAAGTGTGTTCAAATTCAGTGGAAATAATGTAATTGGTTGCATGTTGTCCATTTTGGCATGTATTAGGGATAAACAAAAAGTTTTGAGTTTTTTTTTAAGTAGGACAGAAAGTTGTAAAAAGTTGCAAAAGCTGCATTGACAACTTTTGCAACTTTCTAGTGCAAAAGTGCAATTTTGAAATCTCAACTTTTTAGTGTGAAAGTTGCAGACCTATTTTTCCTTTGGTGTCCCAAAACAACATATGTGATTTTTTTGATATTTCATGTAAGTATAAAAAGGGTATTCCAAAGTGTCCTTTGTTTGTGCATAAGATTAGGGGTTGAAGAATTAAAGCCCAAAAACTAGTCAAATAGGGCTTGTAGGCCTAGTTGCCATGTATGAAGTGAAAATAAAAATTTTCAAGTGCCCTTGCAAAGTATTTGATTGGGTTTATGTGGATACAAGGAATACCTTAAGAAAACAATAAGATTTTTTGAGGAGAAGCATTTCATGTCAAGCACAAGATTGGCTTTAGGAGCCTTTGTTAAGATGTGTAATGGGAACGGTGACAAAAGCACATTTGAGGAGTCACCTTTGAGACTATTCAAATTTTCATTGTGTCCTTGTATTCTAGATAATTCATCTACATCATAAATAGAAGGGAATACAAAGGAAATTTAGCACTTTAAACAACAAGTGGAATACTACAAGGCTGCACGATGTGACATAAGTGATTTCATGGAATACACATTATAAATCCACGATGAATTGACCTTGGTGCAAAATGAGTTCTACAAGGATGTGTTAGATCTATAGGATGCCTACCAAAATGCATCAAAATATTCTTACATGTTAAAATAATGACAACATTGTGAGGAAGGATGGAAAATATTGTGTGGATCACTTAGTAGAATGACAACATGAATTCAAGGAAGCATCCCTTGAGATACAAAGGAATGAACTCCTTGAGATACCATGTTTGAGAGAAAATAAGATAAATAAAATCAACATGGGACTAATTACTCAAATGATACAACTCATAACTTAAATGAGGACAGTTAAGAGATATTGAAAGACCATGGTCATTAATTAAAATATGCGATGAAAATAAGGCATGAATGTCATCCACTACCCTTTAAGGAAAACAATATTTTTTTCTCCAACATGAAATAATGGGACAATTGAGTGGGGTCTAGGGATAACAAAAAAGAACTTTAGAACTCATCCTACACATCAATAAACAATTCAACAAAAGAAATAAAAAGTGACATATTAACATAATAATTGATACCTCTTTCTCCATCCACATTACAAAATAGCTCCACTTTTTTCTTTGTAACATTTATTTTTCAAATTGCATTGGATGTCGGCAATATTTCTCCCCCTGTAAAAACATTGAACATGGGCTAGTTAAAATAACTAATATGCAATCATTTACTTTTTCCTAGGAAATAAAAAAATTACCATTTAACACATTAAATATACTTACAAATGTACAAATAAAGGCATGTAAACCAATCTGGCCATAGTGATGCATGGTACAAAGTTTGGTAAGCCTAGCCTTTGAGGCCTTATCCTAAAACATATGCTAATTCAATTTAACTATGAAATTTTTTTGTAAGAATCCTTTAATAAATTGCGTATAATCTTAAGGGAAAATTCAAATACCTGTGTATCTCTTCACCCGACTTCCTCTGTGCCTCAAATTTCTGATATGATTTTACAAGCTATGTCCATACTTTCACACTTACAAGAATTGGCCTTTTTTTTACCCTTAACTCAGGACGGCTTTTTTTAATCTTCTTTGTTTGATTGCACTTAAATCTCTTACAATTTTTAGACATTCATATCTTTATCTTCTTTATAGACCAACTTGTGCCAAATTCAGTCTCCATGTCCTAGATAATTGTTGTTTGCATGTGCCTGGGTATCTTTGAGAATAGAAAATGTAAATGGTCTTTGAACCATTGAAGGCACGCTTCCTTCAACCTATTCACAAACATTTTCCCATCACCTTTCATTCAAACTTCCCCTAAAACCAAATTGTATTCTATCTTGGTATTGTATCTACCAATGCAAGATGAAATGCATGACGTGCTAGAAGAAGTTTGTGTTCCAGTAGTGGTTGTGACATTGGAAGTATTTGTTCCCCGTTTAGAGTTTAATGTTATTAAATTCCTCTTGGGTCTTATGGTTATTCCAGGAGTGGTTGGGGAATCAAATGATTCCCTTTGATACACTTGATTTGGTTGCAAAGTTTCAGGGTCTTTACTAGATCATTTTTCTAAGTATCTAGCAAGCATTGTGAAGTTGACACCATCCAATCTTTTTACTACCACTTCCCCCAATATGGTAGCTAATGCCTCTTTTTGTTTGTTAGCCTCATGTCCCTGTATACATAAAAAAAAAATTCTTCTTTTCATTTTAGAAACAAAAATTAAAAAAAACTAAAAATTGAAGAAACAATAGAAACATTTACAAATCTATAAATTGACAATGTATTATCTCATTGTGGCCAGAGTCTTCTCCCTTCCCTCTATTGCTCAATATTTTAAGGAAACCTAGTAGAAGTTATATCTGAATATCTTATATGGATTCAAATTCAACCAAAAAGGAAAAACATACATGGTTTTCACATTTATAGTGAAATCAGGGTTTTGATTTCTACCCATCTATCGTCTCGCAAAAAATTTAAACCGGGCAACCAAACAACTTAAGCATGATCTATCCTAGGCTCTGTAACTGGCAACAAATTAAAAGTAGGCGTCCAAAGTGAAAACTAAATGATCAACAAGACCAATAGGAAGGCAAAAATTTTAACACAGACAAGAATTTTTAAATTTTTTTATTCATTAATGGGGGCTGTAGTGAATTTATCCCGTGAATCTAATGTAATTATTCAGGATTTGAAAAATATAAAATTTTTCCCGCGAATCTATAAATATTTGCGGTGCTTCACAATGGTAACATTGACTTTATCATCGGCTTTGACCCATAAATGTAATCCATTTGGGATGCTGAAGTTGGCATTACTGGTGCCTACTTTTGCACCAGTTTTAAACCTTGAAAATAACCTAATTCAGTGCCTAATTTTGATTTAAATTAGTGGTTATCTTGTAATCATAAGATTTGAACTCTAGTTTGTTTTAGCATTATAATTTGATTTTCATTTAATTTGTTTTCATTAAATTTTGTGTAGGGTTGGGGTTCTCTTTATTATAGAGTTCAATTTGGTTTAATATTAGGTATAGGGTTCGATTTGGTTTAATGTTTTATTATGTTTAGGGTTACAATTCAATATATTTTATTGTTACGATTAGCATTCTATTTGGTTTAGTGATAGTTTTAGTGTATAATTTTGTTTACAATCAGGGTTTAATTTGGTTTACTATTAGATTTGTGTTTAGGATTAGGGTTAGATTTGGTTTAATACTCAATTAGGTTTTCAGTTATCATCCTATTTAGTTGTGTTATAGTCAAGGTTCAATTTTATTTTGCATTTTGGTTTATTGGAGTTTAGATTAATGGTTTAATTTTTCTTAGGATTTAATGAGGCTGAGGTTTAGGGTTAAATTTAGTTTAATGTTAGGTTTCAATTTGCTTTAATGGTTTAATTTGGTGCACTATTGAATTAGCTTTATGATCAGGCCTAAAATTTAGGTTGTTGTTTATAGTTAGGGTTATAATTCAATTAAATTTAGAGTTAATGTTTAATTTAGTTTAGTGTTAGGTTTAGTAATATGTGTAGAATGATAGTTAGTAGTACAATTCAAAGTTGATTTATGGTTAATGCTCAATTAGGTTTATGGTTATGTTGGTTTACCCTACTAAAGATGGTTTAGTGAGAGTGGGTTGAATTAGAAAACCTTGAACCTTAATAGTTTAAATCTAAACCTCTGATTCAACTCAGTGAATCAAAAAACAACAACAACAATTGAAACTTGTAATCTCTTCACAAACTTGATAAAAGCATATAACTTAACCAAATAACATTCACAGTTATCAAGCATCACATGTAACAAAATTTTTAACAAGGAAACCCAATTTGGGAGAAACCTTCATGGGAATTGTCACCCACAAAAAGAAATACTCTTCTCAAGTATGCTTGGTTAAGATATAATCTTGTTAAAGATCACAATGCACATTTGTTAGATATGACCCTATTAGGGGATTTGACTTAGACCTGTTAAGATCTTCACCCTGTTAGGAGTGGCCTGGTTAGAGGGCTTAAACATTCATCCTAGAATGTTACCTTTCTCAAGGGTTTACAAAAGGACTTGTTAGATCCACTTGGTTAAGGTATTTTCTATTACAAAAGTTAGTAAGCAACAATGTACTAATGTGACCTATGATTCTGCAACTATACTTTGCTTGACTAGATCCTTTTTTTTCTCTCTGGAACTTATTGGCTCCAAAAAATCATCAACACATCAGTCTCTCATCTGGACAGTTAGCCAAGTCTTTCACTACTCTGCTTAGTATCTCTTCAAATTATCACTTCGCCAACAAATCTGCATAGACATACATACTCATTAATATGTAGGCCTTTGTTTTGTCTCTTATACTATTGATTATGTTTTCCCTCAATTGTGCTAAGTCATTCGATCTTCACAAATGAACTAATTCAATGTATCTGCAACTCGGTTAAGTGGTTAACTATGCCTCGTGACTTGCACTTTTTCTTGGAACTCACAACCTTCTTTTGTCTCTTAATCTACATCACTGATTTTGAAATTTACTTTTCATGACCCTAGATCTTGCAACATACTTTAGCTTTGTTCTTGGAAACTTCTTGATCTACGTTCCTTTGCATTAAATTCATTTTGCTCCTTGTATTCAATCTTTGTTCATGCTCTGTTCCTTTCTGAATAACATCGGTGAATATCTTCACTTGGTATCTAACTTTGCTCAGTTACTAGTGTTTCTTAGTAACTAACCTTGTTCAGTTGTCAACTTCGCTCGGTGACTATCTTTTCTTTTCTTGACTGACAAACACTTTACTACTTAGTAACTAGGTTGTTCCCTTTACCAACTTGAAATTTCTACTTTACCAACCTAAAAACATCAGATGTTAAGTAAGAAATAATTATATCAATAGTTCCTTATCATTGTTTGATCTTTATTATCTGCCCAATTAAGTTCCTCTTTGATTGATATGGCATCTTAATATAAATGATAAATCAATTGCTTGACATCAATGACAAATAACAACTGATCTAACCATTCTACTTGTTTGTATTCTTCTGAAACTCAGTCTTCATCACCATTACCATCAGCTAGTTAAAAATCTCCCTCTTTGGCATTGATGGAAACACTATCAATTGATGATGGTATACTCTAATCTCTTTGCACTATCTCTATTCCCTCTTAGCTTGTTCTTCCTTGTTTCCTTCTGTTACATTCTCCCTCTTTCATGTAGTCACCTTTACTTGTATTCATCACTTGCTTCTTCTTTGTACTTACTTCTCCCTATTTCTCCCTTGTGGAGTCATCAATTACATACTTACCCCTCTTTGACAACAATGCCAAAGATCCATACTCCCAAAATATTTTTCAGGTAGTGAATCATACCTTGCATGTACTGATTTCTCTTTGCATACATAATTCCTTTCACAACTTTAGGCATCACCTAAAGTATGATCACTCAACATCAACTCAAAATTCAGATATTCTAATGTGTTCTAGAATTGATGCAACATTCCTCTTTCATTTAATGAATGTTGGATAGGTGTAGGACCCCTAATTTACCTCTAAGATACTCATAAGAATCCTTTGGTAGTGGCTTGGTGAATACGTTAGCAAGCTTCTCTTTTGAATTCACATACTCCAACATTACAAGCTTGTCTTGTACTTTCTCTCTTAAGTAGTGATACTTGATACATATGTGCTTGGTCTTTGAGTGCATTACCAAAATATTTGATATGTTTATAGCACTTATATTGTTAGATTAAATAGTGACTAGATCAACGATCTCTTCTTTCATACCTTATAGTAGTTGTTTGATCCACACAATATTTGGATAATTCATAGCTACAAAAACATAATCAGCCTCAACAGTAGACTGTGATATACAATGTTGTTTCTTGCTTAGCTATATAACTAGTCTTTCTCCTAGAAATATTGTTCCTCTGCTTGTACTCTTTCCATCATTAAATTTTTCCAACCCAATCAACATTAGTATAGACTTTTAATTCAAAGTCTCCTCCTTTATTGTATAGTAGGCCAAAATCTTCAGTGCTTTTCAGATATCTAAAAATTCCCTTAACTACAGACATATGTGTTTCCTTCAGATCAGAAGAAAACCTTGCAAAAATTCCTACTACATGAGCAACATTAGGTCTACTATGGACTACATATTTCAACTTACGAATCATGGATTGGTAGAGTGTCTCATTGACTTCTTGTGACTCATCCTCTTTAGATAACTTGCAGCCAGTGACCATCAGTGTTCCAACCAGTTTTGAGTCATCCATAGCAAGGTTCTTTAGGATCTCCTTGATTTTTCTTGTGTAATATAGATCCCATCCTTTACCTGTTGAATTTGAAGTCCAAGAAAGAACTTAATCTCTCTAATCATAGACATTTCAAACTCCTTTCTCATCTCCTTAGAAAAAGATATGCACAATGTGTCAGTGCCTCCAATGATAATGTCATCAACAAATATCTCAGCAATTAAAACCTTGTTATTACTATCTCATTTCAGATACACATTTTTGTTGTCACAATTTCTTTGAAATCCTATTTTGATTAGATATGAATGCAATCTCTCATACCATTCTCAGGGTGCTTGTTTCAAGCCATACAGTGTTTTGTGTAATTTGCATACCATGTCTTGGTTAGTATTCTTAGAAAATCCTTCATTTTGTTCAATATATACTTCCTCTTCAAGAATACCGTTGAGAAATGCACTCTTAACATCTATTTTATAAACTTTGAATCCCTTATTCTTGTGCATACCCCTTGCAAACTAATCTTGCCTTATTTATGATTACATTACCATGTTCATTCAACTTATTTATGAAAATCCACTTAGTACCGATTGCATTCTTATCTTTTGGTCTCAGTACCAAAGTCCAAGTATTAGTATTTTAAATTTGATCTATCTCTTCCTTCATTGCTTTCATCCAATCTTCACTTTCTAAAGCATCTTTTACTTTTCTTAGTTCAAGTTCAGATATTAGATATGTGTTTTCTCTTACCTTGCTTCTTGTTGGAACTCCAACTATTTTATCTCCAATGATTTTTCTCGGCGAGTGGTGTCTCTTTATATACTTTTCCAATACAAGCTCGGTAGTCATTGGTATCCCTTCATTTCCATCATTTGGTGGAAGCTCTCTCTACTCATCTTCTTCCTCAATTTGTTCTTTCGGTAGGGTCTCAGGAATCTCTATTTGTACATAAACAAAACTCTAATAATCCTCTGGTTCCTTCTTGTTGTCTTCATAATTCTTCTCTGCAAATTCATCAATCCTTACATTTGCACTTTCAACAATTTTGTTACTACTATTATTCAAACATTTGTAGGCTTTTCTTTTAGTAGAATATCTCAAAAATATTCCTTCATTTCCTTTAGAGTCAAAATTTACATCTCTTGCATCTTTAAGAATATAACATCTACTTCCAAATACTTTGAAGTAACTTACATTCGGTTTGTATCCATACTAGATCTCATAAGGTGTTTTGTTTGTTCCCTTCTTCAGTTAGACTTGGTTAAGTGTATAAGTAGCAGTGTTGACTGCTTCTCTCCAAAAGGTTTGAGAAATCCCATTTTCAATTAGCAGTGTTCTAGCACAATCCACAATGGATCTATTTCTCCTTTCAACTATACCATTATATTGTGGTGTTCTCGGTGCAGACATCTACCTCTTTGACCATGTTCATTGCAGAAGAGTGTAAATTCATCAGATGTAAACTCTCCACCTCTGTCATATCTCAGATATTTCATCTATCTCCTTGTTTCTTTTTCAACTCTATCCTTGTACCACTTAAACATTTGAAATGCATCAGATTTTTCTTTTAAAAACATAACCGACATCATTCTAGAACAAACATAAAAAAAAATGAAGTATTTATCTCCATAGTATCTCTATGTTCTCATGGGACAACATAGGTCGGTGTGTACCAATTCCAATATACCTTGTGTAGTATAGGTTTTACTTGTAAAGATTGATTTAGTCATCTTACCTTGACATCCTTTATACATTACATTCTCAGGTTTGTCTAGACTCGGTAGACCTCTTCCTTTGTTCTTCTTACTTACTTTGATTAAGTTGTTGAAATTAATGTATGACATAGCCTTTTGTGTCATAGCCTTACATCTTCAGTCTTAGAAAATAGAAAACTCTTTATGGATGTATCAAGGTAGAATAAGTTACCTTTAGATTGACCTCTGGTAGCAATCAAACTTCCCTTTTGATTAAATACTTTAACTTTCTTGTTTTGAAATTCCAGCTAGTGACATGTATTGTTTAACTATGCCACACTCAACAAATTATATTTCAGGCCTTCAACCCAATAGAAATCATCACACTTAGTATTGTTCAGCATAATTATAGAGCCTTTTCCCTTTACATGATATGGGGCATCATTCCAAATCTAACATTTCCACCATTATGCTCTTTCAAAGTAATAAACTTGTCAGTATCACCAGTCATGTGGTGTGAGAAACCACTATCTATAATCCATGTATCATTTTACTTACTTGTGATATTAGGGATTTTTCTTCAACGTACCTCTCTTCATCCAATTCATCTTTAATAACAACATAAACAAATTATTCATCATCATCATCGGTGTCATCATTATATGAACCTCCTTCAATAATGTAGCATGCTTTCTTTCCTTTGTTCTTGAAATCTCTAAATCTTATAAATTTGTTCTCAGTCTTGTTTTTGTCTCTGTTATCTCTCTTCTCATTATTGTCAAGAAAATTAGAAGCTATGTGACCAATCTTGTTGCATGAGAAAAATTTCAGAGGCAGCTTACCTCTGTACTTTCCTATCTTTCCTATCCAATAATGCTCCAAATTTAGTTTCATTCTTTTCATCTTCAACCTATAGATCTTCAAGCTTACTCTTACAACTATGAAACCTTTCACTAGCACTACTTGTACATCCATCACTAGATCTAGAATCTCTAGACTTCCCAATAGTCAAGGATGATTTGAATGAAAATTCAATCTTAGAAGTAGTAGGTAAACTATTTTCAAAGTCTTTTAGCTCAAAAGCATTTAGCTTACCAATTGTGACATCCAAAGTAACAACCATCTGTGGAATGGATCTCAACTCTTGAATAGCAGACACACAGATGACATAGATAGGTAGTAGTTTTCTAAGCATCTTGCTTGTAACATCTTCTTCATTAATGGTTCCACCAGCACCTCTAATTGAAATAGAAATCTTCTTTAGTCTTGTGCTATATGTAGTAATGTTTTCTTCTTCTTTGATTTTCATTGATTCAAACTTCCCTCTTAAGATTTCAGCCTTAGCTTTTTGAACATGTTGATCTCTACCAAAAACTAGTGTAAGCCTATCCCACATCTTCTTAGCAATAGTACAACCTTCTAAACCATTGAACTCTAGGTCGGTGAGAGTAGAACTTATCTCTATCATCACTTGTGTATGTTATTGTCTTTCTCTTATCTTCTCAAGTGTTAGAGGACCAAATAGTTGAGGTGAGTACTCATTGTCAAGATGATCTAGTGCATAATCTCAAATACCAGTATGTGAAACCTCATTCCATTCTTTCATGTAGAAAAGTTATTCCTATTCAACTTTGGTGCTTCCCTCTTATACTGATGACATTATTTTGCCATTAGTACACTTAGTGAAAAATATTGACATAGATCATCGGTACAAGCATAACCGGCAGACTACAAGCATAACCGGAAAACAATGAGCATACTTGACAGAACAAAAAGTCATGAGAAAATGCTAAGTATGGAATTGACCGATGAACACTGACAAGTGTTAACACCAATGAAGTAAACAAGGTCATCACCGACGACACAGTTTTGAGAACAAAACCAATGGAGCACAAAAAGGAATTGACCAATGAACAGTTCAAGAAAGGAACACGGATGGCAAAGAAAACCAACAGACTGACAAAGCAGACCGACCGTCAGAACCGACAGCCAGTTAGAGAACCCGCAAATAGTGGATCTGAATTTTACACGTCAGATAAAGCATTGTAATTCTATTTATAGAGTTTGAATTTGTTTTAAATCATTACTTGAGGGTCAAGCAAGCATAATGTAAATGTTTTAAAGCATCCTAATGGATCTAAAACATATATAACTAAAGATCAAGGTCAAGTTGTAAACCTTGGATCTAAAGTTAACTTGCGAAAGCGTGAATCAAGAATTGAGCTAAAATATAGTATAAATAGATGTTCAATCAATTGTGAATTATGAATTCATTGTTGTTGATAGCCACAAAGAGCATTTAAGGAGTAGAAGGCAAAATTCATGCAAAGTTCAGAAATAGATCACACCAGTTATCAAGAACACATAGAGGCTACCAACGAGCAGACAAAGGTATTATTCAATCATGAAAAGGGGATTACTCATACATAGGAAGCTTTATTGGATTTGTTATCAGCAATTGGAGATTGCATACATCATTAGATTAAAGACTTATGTAGTTGCATTCTAACAAGTGCATCACATCTAAAATCCTTTTGTAGAAGGTAGAATTAATTGTTCTTTACAAATCTCTTAGCAGAGTGCACACTTAATAGCGTTGCTAAAGCTTCAATCGAAGTAGATCTTAACAAGTCTCCACTGTAATACTCCTAACAGGGTAGGTCATCAGAAGTGACCAATTGTAAGCCTTAATCGACTCCTTCTTATCTATAGATAGTGAAGTCTTGTGGGTAACATTCCCCACCACAGTTTTTACTTCCTAACAAGAGTTTTTTGTGATATCATATCTTGTGTCATGTGTTATCTATTTTCATGAATGTTTCTTGTATGGTTACATATTAAAGAAACTATGTTATGATTGCATATACATAAAGAAACATGAGCAGCTAGATTAGATAATTTACAAAGTGATGAATAAGGGTTAATGGGCTAACCAAGAAAAGTTTTAGAGGTACTGATTCACCCCTCCCCTCTCAGTACATCATTCCAATATAATTCCAACAATTGGTATCAGAGCTAAGTCTCCTTCTTGAAAAGCTTAAAGACTTAAGAGAAAAGATCAGAGCAATGGAAAAGTATAGACTATACATGACTATTGAGAATGATCAGCTACAAATGCAGATAAACTATGAGTAGTATAAAGAGGCAAGAATCAAGTTAAGAAAACTTCTTGATGAAAGAAAGATTATGGAAACTAGGCTGAATGAGAAGGACTAAAAATAATTAGAAATACAAGATTACTTTGATACAACAGAATCATCAACAAAAAAAGCTTCAGACACATCAATAGAATAAATCACAAGTCTACAAGAGGTCAATCTACATCTGACAAAGCAAATCAAGATGCTGCAAATCAGTCAAGAAACTCAAATGGTAAAAATGATTGATGTCATGAATGATGCAAGAAAATCTGAAAATGAAAGAACACTAGCCATTGATGATAGGAGGAAAATAACAGAAAAGTTGCAAGAGAAAGAATC
Organism: Thuja plicata; assembly: GCA_018584345.1. Classification (NCBI taxonomy): domain Eukaryota; kingdom Viridiplantae; phylum Streptophyta; class Pinopsida; order Cupressales; family Cupressaceae; genus Thuja; species Thuja plicata. The sequence goes on from MU224933.1 coordinate 581,097, forward strand.
AGAGATTCAAAGACTTACTAAGCATCACCATGAGGTTACCAACCATATTATTATTATGAGTCAAGAAGCAAATAGACTAAATATAGAACTCATTGAAAGAATATAGATTATCGGTGAGCTAAGAGAAGAGAATGAAAAACTGAAGCATGAAATCAAAGCCAAGAATCAACACAACGAATTGATCAAGAAAGATGAAGAAAGCAACAAAAGGATGAATGATTTTGTTGATGGACAGAGAAGAGTCAACAACTACATAGGATTAGTGTACAACAAAAATGGTGAATCTTCTAATCAACCAGATCAAAGGAATGCTTTCACAAACCCAAGATCCAAGAAGCTGTCATGCAATCACTATGGAAAACCCAGCCACATCTCAAACATCTACAGAAGCAAAATGAAAGGTATTTCTCAAGCACAATCTACTTTCATTGGTAATTGTTATAAATGTTAAAAGATAGGACACAAGGCACATGAGTGCAGATCCAAAGAGGAAAACCTACATGGACAAGTACTATCCTACCTACAAGATGAATGGGAATACACATGAAGAGTGCTGGAAAAAGAACAACAAGGCCTAGACACCAAAGGAAAATAATAATAGCCACAAACCAACAAGAGTAGGTAACTCATATGTTTGGGACTATAACACATGGGTAAACTGCACAACATGTGGAAGGTATGGTCATATTGCTGCCAACTATATGAGAAAGTGGACCAGAAGGTCAAGAGGTTGGACCAATCCAGGTATGGCATGTTTGCATTGTCATAAGGTTGGACATGTGATAAAATATTGCAAAAATTGACTGACAGATACAAGTACTCATCCCAATAGAAATACCATTGATGACATCAAGAGAATGAGAAACAAGATGTGGGTAAAAGCCACAAACACTGAAGGTGCAGGAATAAGCAATTCAAATGATGACACCCCATCCAATGGATCTGGTGACATCACTACATCCAACTAAAATGCATAAGTATGTATGGAACTACATTATGACAAGTTATATTATGCATCGGTTCCATTAAACATAGTTCATGTTGTAATATTAGCATGAATAAAGATGCAATATATTGTTGTTTGTTAAAATATTGAAAAGAAACCATTGGTTATTGGGCACAATTTGCATTAGTGAACACACACAAAAAAGTTATCACTACTTACCAAAATGTGTCAGTCATTACACAAGCTAAGTGTAAACCGATGAACATCAGTGAACCTTGAGGCAACAAAAGTTGTCTTCGCCACTTTACCGACCATCATTGGTGAAGTCACCAAAGCTTCTCACAACCCCAACACTTTGCATAGACACCGAAGATGTTATGAGTGTCTCTACCAAAAAAATCTGTCTTTATATACCGACGAGTTGGTAAGAATTAATGACAACTTAGGGCATAAAAAGGTTATAAAAGCCCGATGGGTAAACTCATTTTCACACCATTGATTTTTGAGCAGAGCAAAGTAGAGCAGAGCAATTTCAAGAAATTTGGAGTGTGGCCTAGCAAGAATCAATTTGACACAAGGCATTAACATTCACAGGCAATCACAGAGAATCATTAAGTAATCACATTCACTGACCGCACTATTTTATTTGCAAAAAGCCCTAAATTTCTTCAACACGATGGCATCGACTTCTAGAGTTGAGAAGATTAAGGAAGACAAGAAGAAATCATTCAAGCTTTTCAGCAGAGGCTCTTGTGCTGAACCCAAATTCAAGCTACACCCAGAAATAACATCACAACCTGACGATTCCAGAACATTCTCCAGAATCCAACCTAGGGTTTTGCTGGTAGAGGATGTAAGGTCCTATATACACTGCAAGATCTCAGAAATAGGAGATCTAGACCTAGATAATGCCTATAGGGCACTATGCGATGATGCTGGAAAGCTCAAAGAAGAGCATAAACATCTAGAAGTAAAGAGACTCACGAATGCACTGCATTTTCCCAAAGTCTTCAAAACAGAGTGGATAAAGATTGTTCTTAGCAGAATGCACAACAAGACTTTATGGATTAATAAGCCAAAGCCAATAACAAAGGATGTTATTCATGTAGTTACTAGTTATCCTATGACCAAAAAACCACAAGCTCACAAGCACCCATCCCTGGTGGAAGTTGAAAAACTGACTGGTGCTAAATCAGACAAAAGAGCACTTAAGGTATACACCATTACAGACGTAGAGCTGAAGTTTGGAGCATGTTTTGTTGGATATAAAATCTTCCAAGTGAGCATAATGAATAGCATATCAAGTACTGCTATGAGCACAACATACAAGATTATCAAATAGGGAAAGAAGATGGATCTTGCAGAGATCCTATTACATCAACTGGAGGAGAACATGTGCACGATAAGATCTTCAAGAACAAACACTTGTAAGTTTGGTTCCCTCATAATGTGCATATTCTTTTACTTTGAAGAATTATTTCCTTCAATAGAAAAAGTTGTATGGGACACAAAAAAACCTATAACCATTCAGATATGTGAATTCATAGAATCACTAGGAACAGATTTTGATAATGTTATGCATGAGTATTTCAAAACCATTAAGGAAATGTTGCAAACTAGAACAAGGATTCCTGAAAATCTGATAGAGGAACATAGAGAAAACATATGTTTCATGGTAGATACTGATTTCATGTATATCCAAGCAGTAGTACCTAGGAAATCATGGCTTTCATGGTTAGAATATGAAATCAAAGTAGGACTAGCCAATGAGTGTATTGAGGCACTACTGAATGAACTAGTGGACAACAAGCAACAAAGATTTGGCACCTATGAAGAGGTCAAATAGAAGATTAAAACAAATCTTGTTATCAAGAAATCTGTAAAATAGTTAGGCAGAATGGTGAAGAATTTGAAAAATAAATTGAATATATCTTCTAAAGGTGAAGAAGAAAAGGAAGGTGAAGAGGAACAAGAGGGTAAGGAGGAAATCACCGAGGACTAGTTACCCATCGGTGATACAATAGAGGAAAATGAATCAGAGGAAGAACAGTCTAATTCACCACCTCCTCCTCCACCTAAGAAGTAAAGAATGAGGAGTCAGACAACAAAGGATGCAACTCCTTCTCCCATGGTAAAAGGAAAGGTGTATAAAAGGAAACCTAACACATCAAAGGGAAAAAAACCAGTTGGGAAACCTACCAAAAGGAGGAAATTTGTTCAGACAAATGAAGACATAGAGGACTCAACTATGGATGAGCCTGACACTGCAATTGAACAGGAAAAGGAAACAACAAAGGTAACATCAACTACTGAAAACATTGATGAAATATGTAAGTACATTTTAGAAGCATCATCTATTGGACATCCTAAGATTAGGAAATGGTTGAGATGGGATTCTGTAGAACAAAATAAAATTGAAGATGCAATTATAGCTAAAATGTGTAGACACTATTATGTCCCACTTCAATTCACTACACATGATGTACCACAAGAACTATTGATAAGATTATCTTCTAGGTTCACATTTGCACTCCATGAGGAGAAAAGGATAAGAGAAAGAGTACTTGTTTCTCTTATGCCTCCTGAATCAAAAAGAGAAGAAATAAATGAAATCATGGAGAAATATGAGAAAAATTTCTTACCCAAAATAAGAGCTTACAAATTTCTGGAAAAGAAGTTTATAGAGCTGGAACAAGAAGATCATGATAAATGGAGCAAGATACTCAATCCTACTGAGGAGAGCAGTTATGAGAAGGAAACTGTCACTCAGAGAGATAAATCAATAGCTGAGCTAGACAGTGAAGAAGTTCAAATAACCGGCCAAAAACAAGTTGATATTATAGATGAAGAAGGGCCTGACAACAGTGAGAAAAATCAAGTACCAGCAAGTCCAATTCACATTAGTTTAGAGGATGAAGAAGTTACCAAAGAAGAGTTAACAATAAAAGGTAACATAGATGATGATATAAATGATGAATCATGGTTAGAAAACATTGGCAATGACACTACAAGAAAAGACCCTACAGTAGAAGTACAAAAATATGAAGACATAAATACTGGAAAGGGCAATATCGATGAACATGATTCAACTATTGACATTGCAACAGTCAATACACCGACAAACATGAATATATTAATAGATGCTATTGATATTCAATCAAGTCAGGATAAATCATCTAAGAAAGATGATGATATACCCAAGGCCATGGGTATTGATGAAAACAAAGATGCATCCAACACTCAAAAGGATACAAATACAAAAATGAAGGATGCAACCGACAATCAGCAAGAAGTGTCAAATGATCAAAACAAAGATGCAGATAACAAAATTGAGGATACATTGAAAAAGGTTGAAGAAAAAGATAGGAGTGAAGAAGTCAAGTAGGATGATGGCACACAACAAAAAGAAAATATATATGTTGATACACCTAAGGCCAATGAGGAGACATCTTCACAAAACCAATAGGTGGACTCAGAATAGAAACAACATGATGCCTCATCTTCTCGACCCTCACCTACCAAGTCAACCCAATCTCAATGATTACAAATGGTAGTACATCAATCTGCCACCCAGCCAAAGAAGAAGAAAACATTGAAGAAAGACATCTTGGCTATTACAATGGATGAAGAAATAGAAATCCCAAAGTGGGATATTACTGCTTTGGATAGTGATAAACTTCAAGAGTTTGGAGTGATATGCCAAAGGAAAGCCATTCAGAAGAAAATGATACAGGAACACAAGGAAACAATGACACTTGACAAGGCAAGAGACATTCTCCAACAACTTGTTCCTAAGGTGAAACTTGAACCAAATGCTATAGTTAAGGAGCAAATTGTTGTTCTTACCGATGCCATCACAGATCAGAATATCAATGCAGAACAAGCTATGGAAGAATGAGCAGAGACAAAGTATCAATACAAGTTAATTGATAAGATCAGCCAAGAAGTAGCAATGAACAAGGTAAAGCTCTCTAAACTAACTGATCAATTAGAGCCAATGATTGCCGAGGAAATTACCTTAGTTTAAAAGATGTGCACGCTTGAAAAGTTTACAAAAGAAAATAGTGACAAGTTAGTAGAAATAGATTCTAATGTCACAACGAATGCACAAAGCCTAACCTCAAATGCAGACAGTATCAAGGCACATCATGACAAGGTCATTGAGGCTAACAGGCCGAGGCAAGAAATATGGGATGCTGAAACACAAATACGAGGTGAGATTACCAAACTACAGGCACACATCTTGCCTAATCTTACTATTCTACAATAGCATATTTCTGAAGCCAGAAACTTAATTGCAACCCCAGAGATGTCTGTAGTAGACAACATCTATGATATACACATAAGGATATCACTTGAGAACATGGCTCTAGAAATGTTGAAGGATAAATGGGAAAAGATGATGGAGGAGATCAAGTCCTCACATTCCCACCTTTTTGATAAGATGTAAGTACCTTTGCCTTTATTATCAAACAAGGAGGAATAGAAAGGAAATGTATATTGTATGTACAAAAGGAAGAAATATGTAAAGATAGTTATGTACAATATATCAAAAAAAAGAGTACATAAGGAAATGTATATATACTTACACTTACTGGCACATACATAGGGGGAGTCATTCAAATGACTAAGCAAGGAGTATACACAGATGTACATGCTAATACATTTAGTATGTTGCACATATCATGTTTTTGATACTAATGTCAAAGGGGGAGATTGATGACATTATTTTTCCATTAGTACACTTAGTGAAAAATATTGATAGAGATCATCGGTACAAGCATAATCGACGGACTACAAGCATAACTGGTAGACTGCAAGCATAACCGGCAGACAGCAAGCATACCTGATAGAACAAAAATTCATGAGAAAATGGTAAGTATGGAATTGACCGATGAACACTGACAAGTATTAACACTGACGAAGTAAACAAGATCATCACCGACGACACAGTTTTGAGAATAGAACTGACGGAGCAAAAAAAGGAATTGACTGAAAAATAGTTCAAGAAAGGAACATTGACGGAAAAGAAAACTGATAGACTGATAGAGCAAATCAACCATCAGAATCGACAGTCAGTTAGAGAACCCACAAATAGTGGATCTAAATTTTACACGTCAGATAAAGCATTGTAATTCTATTTATAGAGTTTTAATTTGTTTTAAATCATTACTTGAGGGTCAAGCAAGCATAATGAAAATGTTTTAAAGCATCCTAATGGATCTAAAATATATCTAACTAAAGATCAAGGTCAAGTTGTAAACCTTGGATATAGAGTTAACTTGCGAAAGTGTGAATCAAGAATTGAGCTAAAATCTAGTATAAATAGATGTTCAATCAATTGTGAATTATGAATTTATTGTTGTTGATAGCCACAAAGAGCATCTAAGGAGAAGAAGGCAAAATTCATGCAAAGTTCAGAAACAAATCACACCACTTATCAAGAACACATAGAGGCTACCGACGAGCAGACAAAGGTATTATTCAATCATGAAAAGATGATTAATCATACATAGGAAGCTTTATTTGATCTGTTATCAACAATTGGAGATTGCATACATCATTAGATCAAAGACTTATGTAGTTGCATTCTAACAAGTGCATCACATCTAAAATCCTTTTGTAGAAGGTGGACTTAACCGTTCTTTACAAATCTCTTAACAGAGTG